>JAHPZR010031210.1:60000-65000 GCA_019787425.1 Platygyra sinensis
TTCAATGTTGCTATAATCCTAACATGTTAGAGAATAAGAAATAACATAGTAAAAGAAAATAATAGAACTGTTTTGCTTGTGATTAATTTACAATCCTTTGCATCTAATATAAAAACAATAGTTGATAACTATATGATTCATTTTAAAAGAAAATTTTCTTTGAACTAATAATAATTTTAATTATTAATAATTATTTGCAGTATATGTGCACACAGGATCCTGAAATTAACTGAATCATTCGACCCAATAATACTTTGAACAAGCTCTTCTGTTTTTTTGTTTCATCTTAACTGATCAGACATTCTTTTGTCTGGACCACAAACATGTTCCTTACCATTATTAACAGGCTTTTCTCAAGTTAGACAAATCAAAAAATTATCAACCTAGTTTGCATGCAAACTCTAGATTGAAAAAATATTGTCAGACCACATTTATTGTTTTATTTATCCTCTAAGACCACAAGTCATGGAAAAGTGCAAAAAAAAAACTCAGTTAATAATTTTACATGTGGACTTAATGCATTGTTTATACCAATATAACAACTACAATAAATTATTTGCAGACTCATCTGGTTTGAGGACAGTGGGGAAAGTTAGCCAGGAAGAATTAACTTCTTGGGAAAGACTTGGGGAAGGAGGATTTTCAAGCGTGTACAAGGCCAAGCTAAAAGGAAATGATGTTGCTGTTAAGGTGTTGAAAAATCTCGAAGAAACTAAACCTTGCTTACAGAGGGAAATCTTCTGAGGTATGTCCAGTGAACTACATTCTTCTGGTATCCTCTTATTAAAAAAAAGTCAGATTAATACAAGGCCTGATGATACCAAAAGAAATTATATCATTCTACCTGTGGCTCTCTAAGTCATATATTACTTCAATTTTGAAAAAAGAATTAAATTAAGTAATAATTTGAACATGTTTTGAAGAAATTATGCCTACTAGTTAAGGTTATTACTCATAGATTGGAAGTTCTGTATTTAAGGAGGCTCAAAAGGGTTTTTCGTTGCTATATTTGTTTGTGAAACGATGGAAGATTACAACAAAGGATGTTTAATGGTGTGGGCAAACTATATGTCTCCTTGAAACTCTATTGTTGGGCTATACTTTAAGGGTACTTGTGACGTCATATCAGTTACCATGGCAACGCACGAGGTCCACAAAAGCGTCTCTAAATTTCAGTTTTTGTAAATTATCTGAGAAACTAATTCGGTGACCTACCATTTTTATTTCTTTGTTGGAAAGTTCCCTAAATTCTTTAACTTTTCAGACAGTATGGAAAAATTTTATCTAGTAGAATTAAATATATTTAAAGAAAATGTGTTTTATGGCTTACAGAAAATTCCACTAGATAATTTTCCCCGAAACTTTTATATCTGAAGTGCCATCGCGAATGGTGCGTGTATGCAAAAAATCAAGATAGGTCACCGAGCGACCTTTCGAGCTAAAAACAATGTTTTCCGCAGATTTTATTTCCGGTTCGCGCGATTTTACGCAGCATTAACTTCCGGTGTGCTGATTTTAATACTGATTCAGCTGACACGTGCATCTTAGTTATGGCCGTGTGTAGATTGCGCGCATGCGAGCAACTAAAAACCCTTTCGAGCCTCCTTAACTCTTAACTTTAATGATCTCTTGTTCAATGAAATAATAAAGTTGTACTGTGTAAAACTGTTGTTGTCCAAACTCCAAGTGCGCAATGCAAATGTGAGGAATCACATTACTGTCTTATAGGTTTCATGATAATAATAGTAATATTATTGATTTGTTCATTTTTTCTCTAATATAGAGATCTTCGCCATGACAACATTGTTGCTTTCAGAGGAATGAGCATTTTGGAATGTGATGTCACATTTGAAAATGCTGTTTCACTGAAAGCTGGAAGTCCTTTCCTAGTTATGGAATACATACCCAAGAATCTGTTCAGATTTGTAGAGGATCACAAGACACCAGAATCCCAGGGACTCCCTAAGAGTCAAGTGTGGACCATCAGTAGAGAAATGGCTAATGGCTTAATGTACTTACACAGTTTGAACCCACCAATCAGTCACCGAGATTTGAAACTGATAATATTCTGGTGAGTTTTTATTCCCTTTCGCTTCACTCAGCTGAGTAGAAAAAAATTTCTGTTATGTGTAAGGAAAGGAGATAAATAATACAACAAATTGTTGAGGGAGCTGCCAGCAATCAAATTTATTCACAAAAATCTAAGACATGCTGGTCACAATATAATACAAAACAGTGTTGCATGCAATAATAAATTTATTATAATGTTAAGGATAATATGATCGGGTAAACTGGTCATTGCTTAAATGGTGTGATTTTTGTGAGTAGGGATACATATTTTGGGTCTGTTTATCCCAGTGGGAAATAATACGATACAACCTACATGGTATAATTAGCACTTTTATGAAGTACATTTTATTATGTAAGTTATGATTACATGGGGAAAGTATAGTGGCCTGATTGTTAGTGCACTGGATTCAGGATTGTGTGGCCGCATGGTCTTGAGTCCGAGCGCTGGCCAGGATTACCTAACGTGTTGTGTTCCTAAAGACAGCAAGACACTTTATTCTCACAGTACCACTCTCCACCCAGATGTATGGGAACTGGCAAATCTAATGTTGGGGGCTAACCCTGTGATGGACCTTCATCAGATTAAAGGGGGATTAAGAATACTCTCAGTCGCTTCATGCTATCGAAATCAGCACAAGCTACAGGTTTTATGGGACACCCCTGTGATGACTAGCGTCTTGTCCAGGGGGAGGAGAAATACCCTGAGGTGCTTTATGATTTCTTTTATATACTGTATGAAAACCGGAGATACTAATATGTAAGCACTAGTTACTCTGTTAGGTAAACAAAGTCTTAACCTACCTTTTTTACTTTTCTATTATCTAGTACATGTACATGTAGTTAAAGTCCAAAATAATGTTGTCAATCATTTATTGTTGGTAAGTTAATAATTGTCATTTATTTAACAACTAAAGAAGCCTAAGCTGTGTATTGCACTGTGATAAAACATGATGCCACATGCTTTATGACATGGAGGTAATAGGGAGAGAAACATTAAAACATGCTTTTTCTATGTTTTGTACTCAGATAAAAATATGGGTTTTTGATCAATCAGAGGCGGGCATATAAGGTTCTATCTGTATTGAGATATTACTTTGACATTGAATATTAGTTTTAGATGCCATGCACTTTTTTGTTGATGTTTTTTTCTTTCATATTGCTTGACATGTACATAAAGTGCTTTGAATACTCAGTCTGGTAATTGTTTGTAGTTGGATGTGAGAAGCTTAAGAGTGAAATTGGCCGACTTTGGCTTGTCACGAGCAAGTGAAAGAACTGGAAATTATCTATCTTTATTCCATGCCCGCTGGACTGCTCCTGAAAGGTGGGATGATTACATTGATGATGACAACGACTACATAGAAGGTGACATGATAGGCAATGATAATTTAATAATTAAATAAAAATGTATTACTCCTTCCAGAGTTCAACCAGGTTCTATCAGTTTGTCAATTCAGCCTGTTATAGAACATTATTATAAGAAGAGTGCTTACAACAAGATTTGGTGTAGCTACAGTAATACCTTAGGTAAGCTGCTCTGGCTCAGTCAGCTCATCAGAGAGCAATAAAGAGATCAGACTCGTAACAACTTCCTGTAGAGGGGCCCCAAGTTTTGAAAACTGCCTTATAATTATCATGGCTGTCCTTTTACAGGACCATTTCTGGCTGCGTTCTGAGGTGTTGGATCTTGTATGGACATGAAAATATTAACTAATCCCTGTTGAATGAACCTTAAATCATCTTCTACATGAAACAAAACATCTTATAACAAGCAGATTCAGATATCAGGTTTGTGCCAAATTACTTCAATCAATGCTTAAGTGGAGCTGTCTTTAAACAGGGCCTAATTTTCTTCATCCATGAACAGAACCTCTTGAAGAACAGCGCGAAGAAGAAGAGTATACAGACCTTGATGATGAGTTATTCTACCTTCGAGCTGATATCTACTCATACGGTCAAGTGGTTGCTTACACATTAACAGGAAATATGCCATGGCAGGGCCGGAATTCTTTCAGTGTGAAAGGAATTCAAAATAACTTGGTTCAGAAGGAAGACAGAGTAAAGATACCTGAAGAACTGACAGGCAAACTGAGGAATGTTATCCTTGACTGCCGTGTGAAAAACCCTGAACTGCGCCCCACAGCTGATAAATTAGTTTTGGAGTACTTCAGTGGTAAGTCTGAACATTTTATGAAGCTGACTTAACATGGGTTTTAAGTTTCATAATTGGGTTAGCATGGGTTTTAAATTTCATAATTTGTTCTGATGCCGCATGACCTATTTAAGTGCACCTAACCCCAAAATATTTTTTTGCTTAAATAACTCATTGCACCTGTTTGAAACACATTGTGCCTTTTTTGCCCTTTTTAGCCCTAATCTTGACTTTTTACAGGCTGTAAAGGTTAAGAAGTCTGGCTATCATCTGTTCCATGACTGAGCAAGTAAGGGGTATGGGTCTATTCCTGGCTTGATGTCACAAACTTATTTGCACACATGTTTACAGAGACTAAATACGATGCAAATCAGTCTGTGAGGTCAACCCAGGAATAGACCCATGCCCCTTACTAGCTCGGTTGTGCAACAGGTGATGGCTAGATTTCTAACTTTTACAGCCTATAAAAAAGTCAAGATTTAGTTTAAAAAGGTGCAGTGCGTTTCGAACAGGTGAAAAGATTTATTTAAGTGAAAAAAATATTTATGGGTTAGGTGCACTTTAAGGAGTTTATTTTCATTTCAGTTTTTTAGTTTTGTGCATATATTTAGGGGGCATTATTGCACTCGTGTTTGTTGGGTATGGCATGATTATGGCCAACTAATTTCATGCTACTTGCCTCATTGGTTATCCACCATCTCATATTAAACATCCATACTTGCATGGATGCTATGATGGCTCATCATGAACCCATGAATTGGCTAAGCCAATATAAGAC
>JAHPZR010031210.1:72500-77500 GCA_019787425.1 Platygyra sinensis
GCGGTGAGGTTTTCTGTTTACTGTTTGACTTTCTGTTTTGAGTTTGATAACCACCATATACTCAAAACAAAGCAGCAAAAAACATTTATATAGAAGAAAAAGTTATAATTCGAATAAATTTTAATCCTGGGCTAGCGTTAACAGGCTTCCGAACAATCGTGCCCTGTATTCGACAGGTAAACCTGACATGAGCCTGCGATCCAATCGAAAACCAGCACTTGGTCAGCAGTCAACTTTAAAAAAACACAGGACCTCGATAAGCTGTACACTTGAGCCCGCGACATGGTCATGTGATACTGGTCAGCAGATACCTTGTTTTTTGACAGGTGTCAATTGATCATAACATGGATGTCCAATATCAAAGAAGTACACGGTAAACCAAGGCTGCATGTCTCTGTCAACCTATTATTTGGAGTATGGCCCGCCATGTTGCGCGACTCCGTTGCCGTCATCGTTGTGCATACGCGCCCATGAACAATGCCGCTAGCCATGATAACCATGAGAAAATCAACTCATGGGTTTCCATTTCTTTCCTATATGGGTATGGGGCTCCGCTTGGCGGCCTTTCGGGCCGCCGGAGCTCTGCTGTTAAGCTATTTTTAAATGCGGACTAATCTAGGTCCGTAATGCGTCCGTACAACAAAGCTTATACATTGTGTTGAATGCAACTGTACTTGTACCACTGAGGAGTACTTAGGGTTTGCAGCAATAATAGTGGGCAGAGCAAGTTTACACAATGATCTCAATCCTGGTCATGTCAGTGTTTGTTAATGGCACCAGGTTTTTTTTTTCAAGGTATAGAAATTGGTTAACATACATTTGTAAAATGAACTGTTAACTTTGAGAGATTTTTAAAATGACCTGTAACCTGTAACAGAGATCATTCTTGACCAACTTTTTGCTGTTTTCATAGTATGCTGTCCTCTTCCTCCCCCTCCCTCCACCTGCATTGCTTCTTGATCACTTTAAAACAATTTTTTAAAACTAATCTACATGCAACTGATCTTCACCCCATCCCTAAAGACCCTGTACCAGCTGGCACTGGTGAAAATAGCTGCAGAAACATTTTATCTGTCATAGACATCAGAAAGAATATGAGATTTGTGTATCTTTTTGGGCATTTACAGTTTTTGTTACTTTGACAGTACCTAATGGGCGTGCCCAGCATTGGGAAGGTTCTGTTTCACATTCTGGCCAGACAGTACGCTAGCATTTTGTGTTTGATGCAGTCTTCTGCAATTTCAGCTGTTGTTTTCCATTAGTTTCTTTCCCCTTTACTCCATTCAAAGATGGCTTTGGACTACTTGTCTGTGCTGTTGAAGTTTTTAACTTCATTTTCTTCTTGATATTGATGTGGGTTGTACTCTGATTTTTGTCTTGCTGTTGTGAAGAATAAGCAATGTATTTTAGTGCGTTTTGATCTTTACGAAAGTGTGCAAATGCTGTTGCAAGTGCAGCAACAGGTGCCTGACCTCTTGCTTTTGATACTATCTTTCAATAAATTTCTAAGTATTTCATATATCATGCCCTAAAATTGTTATCAGTTGTTTTGAGCTTTAGTTTGATGTCATCTTGTACTTGCCTGTGAAGTCTTAGTATGTCTTGTAATCGAATGTCTACTTCAAATCTAGATTCTTCATCAGATGACTGACTGCTGAAGTGTTATGAAGGTCTTCCATAATGAACTTGAAGAGTTCAATCAAATTGTATGCCCTCATTCGGTGTAGAATTACACTCTTGAATATGTCGATCATTGACTCAGTGTACAGCAATTATCAGTGTTTAGAGAAGATATATCAAACACTTGAGACAGTGTTTGTCACATTTCCAAGTATCTCAAACTGCGATAAAAACACTGTAGTTTCAACTTTCCTCCTGGTGTTTAAAAATGTAATGAAACCTGCACTTTCATAATTTATTCAATAATTCAATCTGATCAAAGTGTAGAGTTCATATTATCCTCATTTACTGTAAGAAACAACGATCATGTAGGGCATACTTCTTACACATGTATGGTGTCTCCAGGTGTACTGGATTGCTGTGAGCTTCAATTAGTTGCTGCAAGCTGCAGTCCCAGGCTGCAGTCCTGATGGAAAAGATAAGCCTTAGAATTTGCATTCAACTATCACTAACTTGTAATAACTGCAGGTGTATGAGCAGTCAGTAGCAGTGCTGTCAATCGCAGTACACGTTCCTGTTATTTCTATTGTTTTCACCAAAACATTATGAAATTACCTACTGAGAGAGAAAGAATTCCGGTTGGACCATTTGCTAAATATATGGACAGATATTTTGTTTGCTGAATGATTATTAAAGTTCCATGTTGTGAAAAATGTACTTGCAACTGATTTCCTTGTAATGATTGCTGACGGATTTAAATCAAAATGCTCTCACTGGTCATACCTTGACAAGATGAAGTGCAAGAAGAGTTTCCATTGTACAGTTACAAGTCACATTTTTGCAACTCAAGCAGACTACTTCACTTCTCAGATGGAAGACAAACGTTTTGAGAAATGACAGATCAACCTGCTTGGGTATGAAACCATTGTTTTGTCATTCACTGGTACTGTAACCCAAAGCAGAACTCAGCAGCAGACTGCTGTTCTCCTTTTTGAAACCTGGCATTAATGTTGGGAAGCATGCCCATAAAGGGGGCAGGATGAGCTAATCCAGGAGCAGTCCTGTAGGCACTGATGAAGGATTTGGTGCTGCATACAATGCAGGGCTTTCCTGTGGAATGTCAATTCTTTAAGCTACTGTAGTTGTGTTGTCAATTACATCATTGCACCTTTTTTTTACGTTGCTTTGTGCATATATTATCTAGATGCACTGGTCGCAAGAGTTTTGAAGATGTTGTGAATAAAGGAAAACTCCTGACTTAAGGAGCAAAAAAGGAAATTCTGGTTGGAATACAAGTTGACTGGATTGTTTGCCAGCCATAGCCCACAGCTCCAAAACAATAACAACTGCCACCTGCTACACTTGGTCACCCTTTTACTCAATTGCCTTATGTCTGCAAGGGAGTGGGAGGGAGAGGGAAAAAACACAACTCTGAATTTTATTAAATATATATATTTCTTTATTTCATCAACATTTGTTTGTAACTTAAAAATCACTGTTCAGTGTTTCATCTCAAGGTGAGCAAGATGGTATCAGAAAACATCCATACCCATCCCAAGGAGGGCTACTAGAAATTCCATACAGAATGGGGGTCTCATATATAAGCAAAAAGGAACAATGAACCAAACCTGGAATTTCCAGAGAGAACTGGGGAGGGATTAAAGGAGATAGTGTTTTAACCCTTTAGTGCCCAAGGGGTCTCCCTTTGACGAGTAAAATCATCTGGCGTTGGACAGAGTAAAATCTATAAGTCACTATTGGGCATTATTATATGGCTAGCTCCGTGAGCGGGCAAGATGAACCAAATCGCGCGCTGTGATTGGCTACCTGAGCGGGCAAGATGGAGCCATCTTGCCCGCTCGGGACTACCCGCTGCATCCCGAAAGCAAGATTTCACCAAAAGCCATATAATAAATCTGTCTCGGTCGTCTCGGTCCATTAACACGCAAAAAAAGAACTTGGCCAATATCCAGCCATCTTGACCTTACACTTCGTCATATTACCCATACTTAATGCCCCTCCAAGGTACCAATATGGATATTCTCTAGGACACATTTCTAATGGAAAGTACATTTTGTTCACTGTCAAAATTTAATTATAGCCCAGGTGACAGACAACAATTACTGGCATTTTTGTTGTCATAGGAGAAGATTAATAATAGCTTCACATTTACTTGCATTGTTTTACAAACAACAAACATGTCCAAGGATCAGGGGGGCTTACTACCTGAATTTGTTTACTAAACTTATTAACTTTGGGCATCAAAGGGATAGCACTGGTAACTTATTTTTCTTGAGAGATGTAATGATGTGACGGTTGTTCTTGATTGTTCTACTGGTGTAATGGTCATGTAGCAAAGCAGATAAAACAAAACTGACTTAATTGACTCTTCTGTTTAACTTGGGCGACTTTCTTGTACTAAGAAGACAATATCAAGAGTAAGACTTCTAAACATGAGACAAAAAATTAATAGGGGAGAGGGTGGGGGTAATGAAATACAACTTCTCACCTGTTCTTTTAGAGGGACATTGACTCCCGCATTAGGAAGCTAAAAAAGGGAGATGTGAGTGCTGTGTAAATGGAGAGCTGAACAGAAAGATCTAAGCGCGTGAAATTCCCGCCATATATTAAGCTAATATAAGCTTAATGTCAAGAGCCTTATAGCTTTGAGTTAGTAATGTATCAAATTTCACTCCAAAGAGGTCCCAAAATATTGCTCGCTGTTTTGTCAACATGTTTTGGGACCACTTTTTGGTGGCTACATCTCTTTAAGGGCGTTCGTGCCAAAATTTTCTAACATTGATTTTTTCCTGAAAATTTTACCATAGAAAGATAATGACTTAGTGATGTCAGAAATGTAAAAAAAATGGGGGGTCACCGACTTTGTTTTGGGGAGCACATGACCGGAAAAACACCTAAATCTGAGTAAATCGGGCTTCGTTAGCGTAGAAGGCCGCAGTGGCTGCAAGTCCAAACCTATTGCAATTAGAACTTTGAAGGGAAATTTTCTCTGCCACATATAGTTTTAATGGACCTATTAAACAAATTTAGTCAACTGGTGAGGTTTCTCAAAGAACAAGTTCGCATTTAGCGACCATAGTGTTTCACGCGCCTTGCAGCCGCAAGATGGCAGGATTCTATGTCCCGCAGACAGAAATCTTAAAATTTTTTTAACTTCCCACATTGATTTTTTGTTCATTTTTGGACAATGTGGAGATAATTGTAAATAAAATCTGTTTCTGAAAAGAAAAGTAGGGGTCACCGAACATCCAAGATCGTTAAATCTAAGCAAAGCTATAGCAATGGCCATCTGCCCTATAATTGTTCATTTGTGTACTTAAGGTTATTCCTCACAATTGCACTGCGCATCCTTTCTGCGC
>JAHPZR010031211.1:0-17306 GCA_019787425.1 Platygyra sinensis
TTTTTTGCGACAAGGTCTTGAAAACAACATCTCGCCGGCGTGTTGAAACAAGGAACCTGAAGTAAAAAATAAATACACGTGAGCAGCGCGCCATAGAAACTTTGATAAATAATTATTTGGTTTAAGAAAGAGCATCTTACCGTTTGTGTCAAAGATAACCGGAGATATAATTTTGCGACAAATCTTCGGAACGCTTAATCTCGAAAGTGACGTGACTTGCCGACAGTCGACGCGTGCGTCAAGAGAAATTTAGTAAAAAATAACTTAAAAGGAAATAAAGTAAAAAATACCTAAATGCGACCAGCGCACCATAGAAAATTTGATAAACAATTAGTTGGTTAGAGAAAGAGCATTTTACAGTTTGAATGAACGATTTCTGTCAAATTTAACTGGAGATATAATTTTTTCGACAAGGTCTTTGGAACGCTTATTATAGAAATAAACATCTTGCAAGCGACTTTGCCGACGCGTGCGAAACACAGAACTTTTCCTTGAAGTAAAAAATACCTAAACGTGAGCGGCGCACCATAGAAACTTTGATAAACATTTTTTTCGTCAGGCAAAGAGCATTTTACCGTTTGAATGAATGACCTGGGTCAAATGTAACCGGAGTTATCATTTTTTTCGGTGTTGAAGGTAAGAAAGGACAATTCTCTTATATATCGACCAATAAAAAAAAATTTTCTAGACAATTATATTTTTAGGTGAGACTCGACTATGCCTTTCGCTTACGCGTTGTACCCTGTCCTTTCGAAGTGTCACTGCAAAGAACCGCAAAGAAGTTCTTGCAGTTTCCATGACTCAAGCTCAAGCGATCTGCAATCAGCCGCAAGAAGAAGTTCTTGCGCGGGGATTATTTTTGGGCTGTATTGTAGTAATTGCCTGATTTCATACCGTGAGGGACTAGGTACGAGCCTGTAAATTAGGTGATTAGCAACTATTGATCCCCAAAGTCAGAAAGAGCACACCGAGATTCACAAAATCCCCAAGTTTGGTGTTAATCAGGCTAGTTTTGACTGAGATGCAGGCATTTAAAAACGAAAAAAAATTACAAAGAAATGTATGGAAATGCGGACAAATCCGGACAAAAGTCCGGATTTGTCCGCATTTCCATACTTTTCTTTGCAATTTCTCAATTGGACCGAGTGGAGTACAATTCAAGGAGTAATCGCGCGAGTAATTTCAAAATCGGACGAGCGCGAAGTGCGAGGCCGATTTGAAATTACGAACACGCTTACTCCCTAAATTGTACGACACGAGGTCTAATTACTAATTAATCGTATCTATAACAAATTTCTGAATTTAAAATGTCTTCTAAGAACTTTTTTTGAGCGAAAGCGTCCGTAGCGCTTTTCTTAAGTTTTGAAAACTGTAGAAAACATTGCTAAGGAAGCCATTAAGGCGCGCGTAATTTACGTTAAAAACACGTGGGTATCCAATTACAGGTGTCCGATTACAAAAAGTTTAAATCGGACACCCGTAATTGGACACCCACGTGATCGCGCGCCGATTACGTGACAAATAGGCGCGCGGAGAACCAGTCACGATCGAGAATTATGTTATAGATACGATTACTCGGGTAACCTCTTGATTCGTTTTATAGCGTGCATGAGGCTATTTTATTCATTCATATAAGTAAGGAGATTACTTTGCTGTGCAAAAAAGGGCTAACCGATTCAAAGCTTATGATGGTGTACATATTCAAACAAAAACTTGGCGACACATCCGTCCAGAGTTCCTTTATTAAACAAATAAAACAATTAAAACTTGTAAAATACAAACAGTTGTCATCTGACGCGATGACTTTACCCTCGGTTTTGAAGTGTTCTTGACTTGGACAAAGTCTTTCCCGTCTGCAAATGACATTTATGTACCACAACATTTTTACCTTCGGGACATGTCTTGCAGTCAAGGACTGATTTTCCTGGAGTTTGGTCATATGGAACATAAGAGCCATTTGGACATTTCTTGCAGTCTTCGGACACATAAGCAAGATCATCAGAATAAAAACCACCTGAAAACATTACAATATCATTTTGTGAATTTTCGCTGAGTAAGTAGTGGAAGAGGTAGGAAAAAAAAAAACAGACAAAGCAAAGATTAGGAAGAGGTCATGAAATATCGAGTAGGAGAACGAAGAAAAGAAGGAGCGAAGTCTCTGTAGAGTCTGTTGCCGCGGAATCAAATGACAACACACTGCTACTGAAACGAAATTTTCGTATCCTCTTTTATTTACCCAATCTATAGTTTGCAACCTGCTTAAAATCATGGTGTATTATAGTTTTGTCAAATCCTAACAGAAGGTGCTGTTTTTAGTCGCCGAAATCGACTTTTTCGAGCAAAACTGTGTCCGGGCTCTGGAACCGAGTTTAAGGACCTTGTGACGTCACTGATTGTGTTCACGTATGAAGCGCTAGAGATTCTCTCTTGTTTTCACTTGATTTAATCAAGTTTATTCTTTATATTGTCGCTACCTTCTAGTTTTCTACCTTGTAATATCTGTCCAGCCTTGACAGAAAATACATATCAAAGACGTTATAGGGCACAGGGTGTAGATTAACCAAAATGAATGCTACAGATTAGAACAGCTCAGTATATACGTTTCGAACATCTTGAGTGCACGATTGGAGACTTCGAAGACGAGTGTGGCTACTTTTATATCAATACCTGGATCTGAAACTTGCATTGTCACTGTTGCGTAAGGTCTATTTACATTTAAGGTGGCTGAACACAGTTTTCGCACGTGCTTTTGCTGATGCAATATTTCGCACAGGTACAAGGATTTCAAAAAACAAACATGCCGTTAGTAGAGCGATCATTTTATTTACTCGACACCCGCACTATCTGTGCAGTGTATTGATGGCTGTAGTCTTTTATTACAGAGATATGTTAGAAAAGGTAACGATGCAAAGAACCGAGCAATTTTCAGCTTTTGTTTGTTACCGAAAGAACCCAGTTAAATGCAACGCATGCGCAGTTGCTTCAAAAATTGAGACCGATTACTTTAGCAGAAACATGCCTATTTCTAACGATCCAGTCGTTAGAATTTCAAGAAATTTGGCAGAAAAATAGATCAGAGACCACGTGGATGATCTATCAAAAAAATCTGAAATTTAACATAGGGAATTTTTAATAATACAGAAAACGATTAACGGCGAATTACGAAAATCACCCATGTCAAAATTTTATCAGAACAGTGTAGACAGAAGGGAGTTAATGTCATTTCTTAGTGTGCAAAATATGAAAACAATCTAAGGACTGGATTTTTTTTAAATAAACTAACACCCTTATTTAAGCCTTGTTTTTAACCAGCCCCGTTGCCATGGCAACAGCACACACCCTAGTCAAAATGCGATAATAAATATTGTTGTGGTTAACCTTGATTCTTGCAAAATATGGGCGCCAAAGCATAAATAGTTTAAATGTTATGGTGAATTAGGCATAGGCACTTGAAAACTGTGTTCGGCCACCTTAAGGAGGCTCGAAAGGGTTTTTAGCTGCACGAGCGCGCGCAATCTACCTACGCCATAACTTAGATGCAAGCGTCAGCTGAATCAGTATTAAAATCAGCACACCGGAAGTTAATGCTGCGTAAAATCGCGCGAACCGGAAATCAAATCTGCGGAAAACATTTGTTTTTAGCTCGAAAGTTTGCTCGGTGACCTATGTTGATTTTTTGCATGTACGCACCATTCACGATGGCACTTCAGATATAAAAGTTTAGGGGAAAATTATCCAGTGGAATTTTCTGTAAGCCATAAAACGCGTTTTCTTTAAAAATACTAAATTCTACTAGATAATTTTTTTCCATACTGTCTGAAAAGTTAAAGAATTTAGGGAACTTTCCAACGAAGAAATAAAAATGGTAGGTCACCGAATTAGTTTCTCAGATAATTTACAAAACCGGAAACTTAGAGGACGCTTTTGTGGACCTTGTGCGTTGCCATGGTAACTGATATGACGTCACAAGTACCCTTACAATATAGCCCAACAATAGAGTTGCAAGGAGACATACAGTTTGCCCACACCATTAAACAACCTTCTTTGTAATCTTCCATCGTTTCACAAACAATATAGCAACGAAAAACCTTTTCGAGCCTCCTTAAACTAGGTTTGAATATACAACCTCCGCAACATTACTGCATTAATTAAGAGGCTGTCTCTCTAAAAACCGACCACTGATTTTACTTCGAAAATTCGATTTTTCTCATAAGCTGGGATTTTAAAGCCTTTTCCTAGTTAATCACTAATATGAGTTTTGTTTGATTAAAAGTTGTAATTGAATTTTCCTAGGCTTAGTTAAAGTTCGGTCCGCTGGACTCAATTGGCATGCCTGCCGAAACTGGAAAAATAGCACATATTGCCGTCGCTCTAAAAAAATTGATATTCGCTCAAAATGCCCAATTCTTTTTTAAACTATAGATATATCACAATAGTTTGTTTAGCCATGTTTGAGTCATAATTCAATGTTGTTCCTTCAACGGCTGAAAGCAGAATTTCTACCCGTTAAATCGAGTTTTGAACCAAACACGAAAATAGCGCTACTTTGAAGGCGCGTTTTAAAAATGTGGCACCTGTTTGAAACCGCTGAACTACATGAATAGAAAGTATAAATGACACTTAATTCAAAACAATAATAAAATTTGTCTGCCAACCAGGTTTTCAAAACTAATGACCGCTTAAAGTTGAGGAAATTTTGAAAATATTTTAGTGAGCAACTGCATACTCGCCTTCGTGAAGTGCTCCTATAAATTCACGCAACTCTCTTACCTGGCAAAAAGCAAAAAGGGACAAAGAAAGTGCACTGGTACAACGTACACATGACGAGAAATAAATCCATCTTTTATGCTAAAAGTCGAGTTCGACCGTAAAGGAGTCCCGATTTTTACTGACCAGATTTTATTAACGATGTTATTAAAGAAAGGCACCCTAAATTGGTTCCCACTCTGTATCACGGGAATCAGGTTGTGATACTCACGCGTAGATTGGGAACGAAAACACCCGTTGTAAACACAAAATGGCCGTGACATTTATGAATCCTTCTGTGGATCCCCTGATCACCGTTTACTGTTCATACTTGTATGTGTGCCGAGAGTTGTCCAAAAGAGTGCTTCTACAAACCTCTTAAGAGGACTCTACATGATTAAACTGACTTCGAGGAAAACAATGGTCAGCAATACAAAGAACACAGAAGTATGTGACCGTCACGCTCGACATTTGGCCAAGTGTCCCGATCGTTTTGCGATTTAACAACTCGCAGTCGTTTGCTTGCATACATAAGTATCCTGGAAATATCCAATTTTATCATATGACAAGAGAGGCTTGAGGTAAATCCGAGCGTTCTGATTGGTTCTTTCTTGGTCGGGATTTCGCCATACGGACCGTTCCCATGGAAACGGTCATAAGCTGTGTATTTTTTCTGTTTCCGAAAGCCAGCAAATTCAAAATTAGCAGCAAAAACTACGAAAGGAAAACGTGTAAATACTCTCATTCTTCGCAGAGAAACTACCTAAAAGATTGATACTTTACAGCGCTAAAGAACGAGGAAGACGAATTTTCACGAAGCGAATTTTATTATCCCGAAGATCTGGAAACGTCAAATGTAGAGACTGAATCTGGCATGGCATCGGCGAAAGTCAGGAGGCCATTGACGATTTTATAAAGAAGCAAAAATAGGCAGATGGCTACTGATCTGAAAAGTCTTCTCCACTAATGTTAGGGAACGGTATGACAAATGAGAGAGTTAAAACCCTACCTGCAAAGGAGTTTGAGCACTTCTTGTCCACTGATATATTATCATGTTCTTTATAAACAAATGCAAGAAACACGGACAAGAGTACAAGCCTAAAAAATTTCCAATTTTCAGCGCAGAATTGTCCAGAATGAAAAGCGTCGTAATGTTATCGAGAGAGACGGAGGATTGACTCCAAGACTGCCTCCTCATTAGCTGTACATGTATATCTGTTTGAAAGATTTCACAGCAACCAACTTCGACATTTCTTCATCCATATTTTGTGATGCGCAAGTTAAAATATTCCATCAGGATCAACAGAAACCATTTTCCGAATTTCAGCAAACTGCAGCTGTTGACAAATTCCGTTACAAATCGTTCTTGAAGCCTTGTTTATACTCAACATGATTTAGGTTCATTGAATTTGTTTTCAAACTCGTGGAAGCTTGTTCTTTTTGAGTTGCTCGCGTCATCAAAAACACTCGGAGGAAGCCATTTGAATTCAAGTGACCGGAAGTGCGTTTTAACTTAAGACAAACAAGCACTAGTGCCCTATAATAAACTACTTACTAACCTAGCTACAATCATGGACAAAAGTCTTGGGACAAATTTACATTTGAGGTGCTTTTTCACACGCGCCAAGCAAACAGTCAGGCGCGAATTCATCTACACTTGTTCAGCCCCTTTCTCTCTCCCCCCCCCCCCCCCCACCTCTACAATGTTGGACAAGTGTACACGCTCTATTTCTCCAGACAACATTGTATGGGGGGCGGGGGGGGGGGGGGGGGGAAGAAACGCATAACAATCCTTTTTTAACAACTCCGTTTTAAAAACACAAAAAATTAGTGCAATTACACAAGTCTCCCAAGGAATTTTGTCCAGGATTGTAGCTCGAGCCGTACAGGCTCCGTACGCTCCGTACGCTCCGTCCGCACTGCCACGACCTCGGGCTATTATTCCCCAGTACGGCCCTCGCGCTCGGTTAGTAAGAAGTTAGAAGTGACTGAAAGGCCTCAGGATCACTTCTCCGCCTCTTCAGGTCTAAGGCTACTGTTATTAACTGCTTCACAGCTCTGAGATGTCCTAAAGATGTTTTTTGGGGGCTTTGAACACTTGTCTCTTCTCCCATAATCACTAAATTTTCAGCGAGGCATGAGAGTAGTACAACCAGTGACGTCACTATGTTGTTTTGGCCGCGCCAAGATGGCCGCCAAGTTTAGGCTCAACCGGTCAACTTCGAACGGCTAAAAAGCAATTTTTGCTTATCGTATGCGAAAAAAAAGTTGGCAGTATTTTCAGGTAAGGTTCAATGTTTATTATTAACCAAGAATGTCACGTGCGAAAATTTCGTTTCAGTAGCACTTTAACATTTATTGCATAACTATTTTGTGATCATTTTATGATCTATTACTTCAATCATTTCCGCTTTTCTTTAAACTCCTCGTCACTGTTGATTTTAACGATTGTAACCGGAAAGAAAATAGTTTATTCGGTATTTAAAGTGATGGAACCAATTGAGTTCAGTTTAGTTCAGTTGTCTGCGTCAGGTTTGGCATTTCGTTGTAAGTAGTTAACCCTGACCGACTACTTTCCGAATATCACAAAAACCCACCTCGTTATAATTACTCTCGTGCTGATTCCGTGATCGCAATTGAGTTCCTCGAAATGATTATCGTTGCCATGCATATGACGATGTTCTTCTTATGATAAAACCTTGTGAGTATACACCCTCTCCACTCATATATTATATGCAGTAAAATTTAAGGATATATGGTACATAGATAGACATACACATACATACTAAATTTTTTTAACACTTTAAAATTAATGGTGTAACCGCAAAGAGATTCAACCCATGCTAAGCCTGAAACAACTAATTGTTTTTACAATCAATTGAAACTAATTTATGTTCAAAACTGGGCTTTTTTTCTCAGTATGTTGAGGGTTATATCTGTTGAAGACCAATGAGTAGGAGACGAAGGCGTCTCAACCGAGTCGGCCCTTAACTCCAGTTATTGTAGCATGAAGAGCTTACACCCGCTTCCAGTATTACGTGCTATGCATAGGCGACATCTTTCGACGCGACATCTTTTGGATATGCTATGTAACCTGGCCTACATAAAAATGTTAACACAACGGACTCCTTTACGGTCGAACTCGACTTTTAGCATAAAAGATGGATTTATTTGACATCAAACTAAGGTAAGGAGTATCAGGAAGTCATTCTGTGAGAGATAAATCGACTGCTTTGAATGCTTACATCTTTCGAATACTATACTGTACATACTATACTGTATACTGTCATTCTGTGAGAGATAAATCGACTGTTTTGAATGGTTACATCTTTCGAATACTATACTGTACAGCGCCGCAAATTATCCCCACAGCGGAAATGATCCCCAAATTGGACCGCAAATGATCCCGAGCCGCAAATGATCTCCAATGTAGACCGCAAATGATCCCCAAAATGGACCGCAAATGATCCCGACGGAAAACAAGGAATGGCACGGAATTTTTTCCTCGGGTTGTGGTTTCAATTTTTAACATAAACAGAAGCAAGTCATAACTAACCATATTCTACATGGATATACTGAATTCCATTGATTAAGAGTTCTTCGATTAATTACCGTAAAAGTTCTACGGAATGCCTTGTAATCGGCTTTTCTATATATATAGTCATAACATTTCATAACAATTTAACCGAAGCAACAACTGCGAACGAATTGATAATGTCAGTTTAGTCACTCAATATCCTTCATCTCGATTACTCAACTAAGTGGTGTCTTATTTCCTGGCCTAACCTTGGCCCGGGAACCTTGTGTGCTACAGACTTTTCACGTGCATTTTCCGGTTTTTGCAGCCTCCCAAATATTTCGGGCAACTAAGATTTTTTGGGGCAGCAAGAAAAATTTGGGCAGAGCCAGTTTTTCAAGCTGTTTTTTGAACAGATAGATATTTTCTACTTTTACCTGAAGTTGGCATTGTAAAGCCAGTCAAATTTACACGAGCCAGTGGTTGCCCAGCACGTGACGAGCTTCTGGTCATTAGTAAAGGGGATCATAAGTTGATATACAACTATTTTTTTTGTTTTTTTGTTTTGTTTTTGGCACTGTACTGTACTGCACTGCACTAGCTGGTGTTGTAAAATTAATTAGAATAAATTTCGGCATAAAATTTTAGAATCATAACGAAGATTATTCTCTGGAGTCTGGAGACTCTCAGAAGATCTGAGTCACGTGCTAGGCAACCACTTTTCGTGTGAATTTAGGTGCACGAAGCCAGAAAAATTCACGCCCGTAGTTTTGTAAAAAGTTAGGCTACGGTAGAAGCAAATACTCATCTTGCATGCGTTTTCTTGTAGAACTCTCCTTGTACCATATTAGACATGTCAAATCCAGCCCCACAGAAACGAAAGCGGGCCTGTCGCCATCGCGTTAAATGCTCCGAATGTAAAAAAGAAATTGTTGCCGAGTACCAAGATGCTCATGCAAGAACAAAGCACATAGGCAAGAAAATTAAATTTACATTTTTTTACGTGCGTCAAATCCATCGCAACTAGGTTACACCGTCGGCGATGAAACAATCACCAATATGGTTAAACGCAGTAAAGTTGACGCCGAAGACGTTGGCTCAGATCTTCAGAATGGGAGCAGTACAGATATAGTGGTGTATTCATCAGATAATGCTCTGGATAAGTCATAAATGGAGGTGATACAAGTGAATGATGGTACTCGTCATGCTCCGGCTACGTCAGAATTTATGGATGTTTGTGTGACAGATGAATCAGAAATCATGGATGAAGGTAATTCGGATAAGTCAGAGGTCATCGATATGGAAAGCATAGATAATGGTGCTGACAATGTTACTAGTGTTCCAGATACGACAGAAATTGTAGATAATGGTGCTAACACTGACATCGTGCATAGCACTAATCGGGATATGTCCATTTCAGTTGTAGTAGAAGTCACTTAACTCAGCTATCACGGATAATAATGCTGTAGGTAAGTCCGATAACGTAGATGGTGCGCACAATTTCTTCCTTGGATATAAATTTATGTAGTAGTACTAGCCAAACGTCCAGTGATATGGACGAGAGTCCTCAGAAACCTATCTTGAAGTGCTACGACCCAAAAAAATTGGCAGTGAATCATTTTCCAGAGATCTCATCCCAGCCTGGTACAAACAATATCCATGGCTGAGTTAAGACTTTGAAACGAAGAAAGCGTGCTGCTACCCATGTCAGAAATACTTGAATGCCCACGATTTCACGTTTGACAATTGGAAGAAACAAGAGCGTCTTGCTAAACACCACAAGGGCGATAATCAACTAACGGCCATGGCGAAATGGATTGATAGTAGAGCAAATAAGAAGAGAAATACTGTACTTCAATACTGAGCAAACTCCAGGAATCACACAAACAAGATGTAAAGAAAAATCGTGACTACTTGAAAGTTATCATTGAATGTCTCATGTTTACGGCCCAGCAGAACATCGCCCAGCGGGGCCACGATGAACAACGTGATGGTTTGAATAATAGTTGTATGTAAATAGAGGTGCGGTGCAAGGACATAGCTTGGCTAAAGGATAAACTTTATAGCCAGCTTCCGAAGCACGCGCGCAGTGAACATCTCCAGCGATACAAAACGAACTGCTACAAATTATTGCCGATCTCATTTGCGAGCATATCTCAAACGATGTGCGAGCCAGTGGATGGTATGTTATCATCTTGGATGAAACATCAGACATAAGCAGAACAGAACAAGTTTCACTTTGCTCTAGTTTCGCGCTGAATGGACCGAAGAAAGAAGCCGGCATTCATAACTTTCTAATCCACGAAATCAACCGAAGTCGAAGTACTGTATGAACTGCTGAAACCTTCTATCACTGAACTCAATCTTGACCTAAAGAACATTGATGGTAAAGCATTCGATGGGGCGGCTAATTTGAACGGTGTACACAAAGGGCTCCCGACAAGAATGGAAGAGTGCTCCACGTTTGGCATCTACGTCCACTGTAACGGACATGTGCTCAACCTCGCACTTCAGGATACTATGACACAGGTTGAACCACTGCTAAACGCTCTGGGGACTATCCAGGCTCTGTACAACTTCATAGAAGCGAGTCCAAAACGACACGCCCTGTTTAGTGACACAGAAGTACAAGGTGAGGATCTGAAACTGACGCTGAAGTCATCGAGTACCACACTATGGTCATGCCGCCGGGAAGCCGTAAAGGCCGTATATGGGCAAATGGAACGCATTGTGAAAGCCCTGCTCATGCTGTCTTCAGACAAAGATCCGAAAACCCACTCTGAGAGCAGAGCCTTGTTGACCGTCATTTGTGACTGGGGGTTTATCTTCTGACTGTGTTTGCTGAAAGTAATCCTAAGCAACACTAGTAGTCTGTGAAGATATCTTCAGGGCAACAAGGTCGACGTCATCTCCGCTCGTAGAAATGCCGACATGACCATTCAGACCCTACGCCAGAATCGGAACGAAGAAAGTTTCAACAGCTTATGGCAGATAGCATCAGCAATGGGTCTGGAAATTAAGAAGTGGCTGACCAATTCTCAGTTTGAATTACGAGAGGCCGGGGGCACCCAGACAAACGCCATCGCGCCGTCTTCAAGCCCTTGTAGGTGAACACGCGCAACGACAAACGCAGCTGATACCGGAATCGCACCACCGTTTTAACACTTACTATGCTTCCATCGACAAGGTGCTGTCCAAGCTTGAACTCAGGTTTAGCGGAGATGACCAAGAAATCCTCTGTGCTTTGGGAAATATCTGTAACAGTTAAACACCTGCTAAAGAAAGCTTCTCCCCCATTGCTCAGTTTTACAACATCGACGGCAGAATTCTGGAAGCCGAGCAGAAAATGTACGCGAGTTTTCGTCGCGTGCGCGGCTTCGGCTACATGGCTGTTTCAGAAATACTAGAGACAATGCACGAGAATGACCTATTCGATATACTTCCAGAGTTTTCTAAGGTGGTGCATATCCTCGCAGTGATACCTGCTACGTCATGCAGAGCGATCATTCAGTGCGTTGCACCGATTGAAAACTGACCTCTGCATCCCCATGGGGCAACAACGTGTCAGCAATATTGCACTGATTAATATTGAAAGGGCATAAGTCCTTTCTGTAGTCAACAAAAACATGGATCGTATCATTGATATCTTCGGCCGTCGAAATGGAAGAGACAGCTATTTCTTTTAAGTTTTAAAGTGGTTTTTGAGCTCATATGATAGATTCATATGTAAAACTAGCCTTCGATCAGGCTCCCGGTTCGGTTGGGCTTAGGGCTAGATAGTCGAGTGTAGTCTAGGGCGAGCGGGACGAGCCGACAGCGGTCTGGTGAGGAGGGAGTGCGCAGGGGAGATTGTAGACATTCCATTGATGCCGCCGTTCCATGATACCAGCTCTTGGTATCAAGATCTGATTGGTTGAATCGATGACTGCTGACAGCTCTGAGATAATCAATTGACAGATCTTGACAACTGCTTGTAAATTAGCATAATTCTTGCCGAGACCGTCAACAATGGCTTCCGCGTGCAATGCACAATTCACTGACGACGAATTTGAAGCAGCTTTGAGCAATTCTTTGCAACATTTTCGTCATATCTCTGGTTTGAAACGTGAACAGAAACTATGCCTGGAAACTGTGGCGTAGAAGCGCGATGTTTTCGGAATTCTACCGACTGGTTTCGGGAAGAGCCTAATTTTTCAATTGCTGCCGCGTCTATGATGGTAAACAAAATAGACAGGCCAAACACGACTCCTATGGTTCGTGCCATTTGTAGATTTGGAATTGCCGTTTATTTTTCTGTCTTACGACCTTTTTGTCGCTTCACTCTTGCTCATGAAAGGCATTTCGAATTGTGTTATAAGGAGAAAACTAGAGCCGTTAGATCGTGCTAGGCGGCAAATTTTAAGAAGTCATGGGTCTACATGATTTCCGCTGTTATCTGCGTGCTGCTTCGTTGAGTTTGACACCTCTATGATTTGCCATGTGTTAGTGTACTGTTTTGGCTCATTTCTATTACAAGATTTGTTTTTAAGTCTCCAAGTATTTGCTTTTAAGGGACAAAATATTACTGTGAACGTGTTGCTTACTCGCATTCTATATCGTGACGCCGGGCCCGGCTATGAGGACTGTTTGCAAGTACAGTAGGTAGATTCTTATCACGGGTGTCATATTTGGCCTCCTACGCCGTAGCTTTACTTCGAGAAAGCTATAGGCTTGTCTAGAGAAAATTTAATGTTTCTTGCAGCTCTCTGATCGAGCTTATGTTCCTGGAGCTCGATGTATAGGTTTATTTCTCCTTTGATTGTTCTAGTACCAAAGAACTTAACTCATTACGCATAAATCTGTCGTCTGTGTTGCGTGTTGTTTATGCCATTGTTCGGCTTAGTTCTGATTGTAGACCTTAAAACTTGCCGCCAAGCACGATCTAACGGCTCTAGTTTTCTCCTTTTCTCGTAGGAGTCGTGTTTGGCCTGTCTACTTTATTTACCATCATTACCGTAGATTGTTATAAAAAGCCGATTCATCAGCGGAGGAAAACCCATCGATTTTGGCAGGTTTAATTACCTCCCTGACAGATATGTAACAGGCTAATCACCAAGGGGCGGAACGGTAATTAATCGAAGAACTCTTAATCAATGGAATTCAGTATATCCATGTAGAATATGGTTAGTTATGACTTGCTTCTGTTTATGTTAAAAATTGAAACCACAACCGAGGAAAAAATTCCGTGCCATTCCTTGTTTTCCGTCGGGATCATTTGCGGTCCATTTTGGGGATCATTTGCGGTCTACATTGGAGATCATTTGCGGCTCGGGATCATTTGCGGTCCAATTTGGGGATCATTTCCGCTGTGGGGATAATTTGCGGCGCTGTACAGTATAGTATTCGAAAGATGTAACCATTCAAAACAGTCGATTTATCTCTCACAGAATGACAGTATACAGTATAGTATGTACAGTATAGTATTCGAAAGATGTAAGCATTCAAAGCAGTCGATTTATCTCTCACAGAATGACTTCCTGATACTCCTTACCTTAGTTTGATGTCAAATAAATCCATCTTTTATGCTAAAAGTCGAGTTCGACCGTAAAGGAGTCCGTTGTGTTAACATTTTTATGTAGGCCAGGTTACATAGCATATCCAAAAGATGTCGCGTCGAAAGATGTCGCCTATGCATAGCACGTAATACTGGAAGCGGGTGTAAGCTCTTCATGCTACAATAACTGGAGTTAAGGGCCGACTCGGTTGAGACGCCTTCGTCTCCTACTCATTGGTCTTCAACAGATATAACCCTCAACATACTGAGAAAAAAAGCCCAGTTTTGAACATAAATTAGTTTCAATTGATTGTAAAAACAATTAGTTGTTTCAGGCTTAGCATGGGTTGAATCTCTTTGCGGTTACACCATTAATTTTAAAGTGTTAAAAAAATTTAGTATGTATGTGTATGTCTATCTATGTACCATATATCCTTAAATTTTACTGCATATAATATATGAGTGGAGAGGGTGTATACTCACAAGGTTTTATCATAAGAAGAACATCGTCATATGCATGGCAACGATAATCATTTCGAGGAACTCAATTGCGATCACGGAATCAGCACGAGAGTAATTATAACGAGGTGGGTTTTTGTGATATTCGGAAAGTAGTCGGTCAGGGTTAACTACTTACAACGAAATGCCAAACCTGACGCAGACAACTGAACTAAACTGAACTCAATTGGTTCCATCACTTTAAATACCGAATAAACTATTTTCTTTCCGGTTACAATCGTTAAAATCAACAGTGACGAGGAGTTTAAAGAAAAGCGGAAATGATTGAAGTAATAGATCATAAAATGATCACAAAATAGTTATGCAATAAATGTTAAAGTGCTACTGAAACGAAATTTTCGCACGTGACATTCTTGGTTAATAATAAACATTGAACCTTACCTGAAAATACTGCCAACTTTTTTTTCGCATACGATAAGCAAAAATTGCTTTTTAGCCGTTCGAAGTTGACCGGTTGAGCCTAAACTTGGCGGCCATCTTGGCGCGGCCAAAACAACATAGTGACGTCACTGGTTGTACTACTCTCATGCCTCGCTGAAAATTTAGTGATTATGGGAGAAGAGACAAGTGTTCAAAGCCCCCAAAAAACATCTTTAGGACATCTCAGAGCTGTGAAGCAGTTAATAACAGTAGCCTTAGACCTGAAGAGGCGGAGAAGTGATCCTGAGGCCTTTCAGTCACTTCTAACTTCTTACTAACCGAGCGCGAGGGCCGTACTGGGGAATAATAGCCCGAGGTCGTGGCAGTGCGGACGGAGCGTACGGAGCGTACGGAGCCTGTACGGCTCGAGCTACAATCCTGGACAAAATTCCTTGGGAGACTTGTGTAATTGCACTAATTTTTTGTGTTTTTAAAACGGAGTTGTTAAAAAAGGATTGTTATGCGTTTCTTCCCCCCCCCCCCCCCCGCCCCCCATACAATGTTGTCTGGAGAAATAGAGCGTGTACACTTGTCCAACATTGTAGAGGTGGGGGGGGGGGGGGGGAGAGAGAAAGGGGCTGAACAAGTGTAGATGAATTCGCGCCTGACTGTTTGCTTGGCGCGTGTGAAAAAGCACCTCAAATGTAAATTTGTCCCAAGACTTTTGTCCATGATTGTAGCTAGGTTAGTAAGTAGTTTATTATAGGGCACTAGTGCTTGTTTGTCTTAAGTTAAACGCACTTCCGGTCACTTGAATTCAAATGGCTTCCTCCGAGTGTTTTTGATGACGCGAGCAACTCAAAAAGAACAAGCTTCCACGAGTTTGAAAACAAATTCAATGAACCTAAATCATGTTGAGTATAAACAAGGCTTCAAGAACGATTTGTAACGGAATTTGTCAACAGCTGCAGTTTGCTGAAATTCGGAAAATGGTTTCTGTTGATCCTGATGGAATATTTTAACTTGCGCATCACAAAATATGGATGAAGAAATGTCGAAGTTGGTTGCTGTGAAATCTTTCAAACAGATATACATGTACAGCTAATGAGGAGGCAGTCTTGGAGTCAATCCTCCGTCTCTCTCGATAACATTACGACGCTTTTCATTCTGGACAATTCTGCGCTGAAAATTGGAAATTTTTAGGCTTGTACTCTTGTCCGTGTTTCTTGCATTTGTTTATAAAGAACATGATAATATATCAGTGGACAAGAAGTGCTCAAACTCCTTTGCAGGTAGGGTTTTAACTCTCTCATTTGTCATACCGTTCCCTAACATTAGTGGAGAAGACTTTTCAGATCAGTAGCCATCTGCCTATTTTTGCTTCTTTATAAAATCGTCAATGGCCTCCTGACTTTCGCCGATGCCATGCCAGATTCAGTCTCTACATTTGACGTTTCCAGATCTTCGGGATAATAAAATTCGCTTCGTGAAAATTCGTCTTCCTCGTTCTTTAGCGCTGTAAAGTATCAATCTTTTAGGTAGTTTCTCTGCGAAGAATGAGAGTATTTACACGTTTTCCTTTCGTAGTTTTGCTGCTAATTTTGAATTTGCTGGCTTTCGGAAACAGAAAAAATACACAGCTTATGACCGTTTCCATGGGAACGGTCCGTATGGCGAAATCCCGACCAAGAAAGAACCAATCAGAACGCTCGGATTTACCTCAAGCCTCTCTTGTCATATGATAAAATTGGATATTTCCAGGATACTTATGTATGCAAGCAAACGACTGCGAGTTGTTAAATCGCAAAACGATCGGGACACTTGGCCAAATGTCGAGCGTGACGGTCACATACTTCTGTGTTCTTTGTATTGCTGACCATTGTTTTCCTCGAAGTCAGTTTAATCATGTAGAGTCCTCTTAAGAGGTTTGTAGAAGCACTCTTTTGGACAACTCTCGGCACACATACAAGTATGAACAGTAAACGGTGATCAGGGGATCCACAGAAGGATTCATAAATGTCACGGCCATTTTGTGTTTACAACGGGTGTTTTCGTTCCCAATCTACGCGTGAGTATCACAACCTGATTCCCGTGATACAGAGTGGGAACCAATTTAGGGTGCCTTTCTTTAATAACATCGTTAATAAAATCTGGTCAGTAAAAATCGGGACTCCTTTACGGTCGAACTCGACTTTTAGCATAAAAGATGGATTTATTTCTCGTCATGTGTACGTTGTACCAGTGCACTTTCTTTGTCCCTTTTTGCTTTTGCCAGGTAAGAGAGTTGCGTGAATTTATAGGAGCACTTCACGAAGGCGAGTATGCAGTTGCTCACTAAAATATTTTCAAAATTTCCTCAACTTTAAGCGGTCATTAGTTTTGAAAACCTGGTTGGCAGACAAATTTTATTATTGTTTTGAATTAAGTGTCATTTATACTTTCTATTCATGTAGTTCAGCGGTTTCAAACAGGTGCCACATTTTTAAAACGCGCCTTCAAAGTAGCGCTATTTTCGTGTTTGGTTCAAAACTCGATTTAACGGGTAGAAATTCTGCTTTCAGCCGTTGAAGGAACAACATTGAATTATGACTCAAACATGGCTAAACAAACTATTGTGATATATCTATAGTT
>JAHPZR010031213.1:0-5000 GCA_019787425.1 Platygyra sinensis
ACAAATTCATTTGCAGTTTGAAACCTGGTAAAAAATCCATTCTAACTAAAATAAACATTTGACATGAACTGGTATTGTTGTTTACCATGTGCTTTTCAACTCACTGAAAAAAGATAATGTATAAAAATACATCGGTTGTTTTTACAAACAAGCTGGCTATCGCCTGTAATCATTGGCATTTTCTAACTTGTTGGTGATATTGTTACATCTGAAACACACAAACCTTTTCTCGGTGTCACTCTTTTCTCCACCTTGTCGTATTGTGGTCTGAGTCTTCGCTCAACAGTATTTAGTTACGCAGTATTTTTAACTTCAAATTTAATTTCATATATTCACTTGTGTATTCAAACTATCTATGTCTGACGTCACTGGATATCTAGCTCTTCGTATTTGTCATCAACACATGACGAACACCTGACAATAATGTCGTTCATTTTGTTCATCCTTGCAAAATAGTTTGTCAAAAGGTGGCTCAAAAAGTTTCGTGTATAAAGCTTTTGCCCGTCGGAAGACGAAAAAATATCAAACGGTTATGTATTTCTGTCCCAATGTAAAGTAAGAGCCACTGAATACTCATTTAAGTCAATTGTCAGTTAGATCCGAAACAACACAGTTTCGGTCAGATAGTGGGAACAGATTTTGGTCCTAAGCCGATTAGACAAAGCAAATCATTGAAACTTGTTACCTTGAGGCTTTTCAAATCTAGCAGAACCGAGGGCAACCACTGAAGCTTGAAACCAGCACAACTGAGAGGTCAACTTCCTTCCTGCGTCTGAACGGCAATCTGTGAGTAGGTTAAAAGTGCGTGGTAGCGGTTCGGTTTGTACCTGAATATTTAGAAGAATGAAGATTGTTCAATTGATATAAAGGCTACAAGTTTCTGAAGTATTTACAGCTGAAAGGCTAAATTTTGCCGAATCTCCCCAGAGAATTCGAGATAAACGTTATTTAAAATGCAATTCCATGCAATTGGCTTAAAAAAAAAAGCTAGTGGTTTTTTTTTTGGATTGGCCTAATATATATGTAAATCGGACATGATTCACCTAATATCAAAATAATAAATGCAACAAACCAGACTGTGTGTTCTATTGAGTTGCTTTATCGCCAATTCCGAAATATGTGGGTTGTCTTCCATTTAATATTTTGCTTAGGGGAGTAAAACACTTCCTTTTCGTGTCGCAGCCTTTCCAACAAAACGAAAATTAGGATAGCGCCCTCGCACTGGCGGAAAAGGAAAACAATCAAACGAAAATCACTAGTCACTACTTCTGTCGATGATTTTAGTTATTGACAGTATTGCTCCCGGCACGTTAAGCACGTGAACAACAAAAACACATGTCATGGCCATATTTGCCCACAAAACGTTTCCAGAAGAGTATCTTTGCGGTATGCTTCAGTTCTGTCCTCGCAGTTTTTGACCTTTGCTCATCGCTGAATGAAAAAAGTATCATACATTTCCTGTCGGAAAATACTTTGCTGTTTTCTCTGTAAGTGGATCATTTCTTTACCGACCTTGCCGCTGATGTAGGTATAGGTTACATTTAAATTCTTGGGCCTTGCCGGAAAGGTAGAATTGCATTTCATTTACGCTGACTTACGACGACTACCCTGGTTCTAAAACTCCAGTTCATTTCAGGCAGCAGGGGCGTAGTGGACATCGAATTTATGAACAGTAAGTCAGAAAAAATGCTTAACACGACGACCTTAATAAGAAAGAACTCCGCTCAATCTTTAATACTGCTACATCATGCGAGAATTGGTTTGTGTACTTCAGTCTTAATTTCATAATTACTCTTGTTGTTGTTGCGATACAGCAAAACATCTGTCTATTTCTGTGGTAAAAGAATGCTAAATGCGACTAGATTTGATTAGTTTCCGGGCAAATGAATAAAACTCAACCGAATGTAACGAAATTCGGTGCCGACGTTGTAATGACATACATTCACTACAGAAACCTGAACTTTCGAACTTTCAGTACAAAATCACGTGAAAAGTAAGTAGAACGAAGGCTCTACACCATGTAAAAAGTGCCCTTGTATTGTTCAGTATTGCTTCTAATATTCGCGTTAGTTTGTCACAAATCTTGGGCAATTTTACGACCAAGGTTACCTTAGGTCAATTGGACATTTGCCCAGAAATCTAGTGAGGTATTTGTGAAGTTGTATTTATTAGTTCATGCTTGTACCTGGAACACTGTTTAACACTTAGGCTTACCTAACATTTTAAATTGACCGCCATTTTTTCAGTTGTTTGGTTAAAAACCACGCGGCGTTATTTTGCTCTCACGCTAGAATCACGGTTTTGGAAATATAATACACGGTGGTGATTCAGTCAAGAATTCTGAGAATCATGGCCAAGTTGCAATTACGTGTGTGGGACTTGGCCTTGTTGTGAGAGAGAGGGAGTATGGCCCTGTATTTTACGTCTGTCAATTAACAGTTTGCTGTTGTTTTTCAAAACTGAGCCCACAACCCGGCGTCCTTGCAAATTGAGTTGAACGTTTTTTTTTTTTTTCACAGTTTCATGTACTTGCTATTGCAGGATTTAGAGGCACAGAGTTATAAGAAAACAGCTCACTAGTACACAAACAACGCATCGATTTTTCATTCCAAAATGAATCTTTACTCAAAATACATGGAGTCTGCTCCGTCATTTCTTTATGGCCTGATGTGCTTTTTTGCCGTGCTTCTGTGGACGTTGGTCGCCATCCTGACACTTCCACTCATGTTGCTGTTCAGAGTTTTCAAGTGGTTCCAAGGGATTTGCATTTCATACTACAGGCTAGGGAGGGTGCTGGCGAGTTGGGACGTCCCGTTTCTGCACGAGACAGAATACAACCGTAACTTTATCAACGGTCTTTTTGTGGTGGATGGCTCTATACATCTGTCAGAGCTCCGTGAGCTGCTCATGGCCCGTGTGGTACAGAATGTCGAAGAACCTAGCTACGCACGCATGCGCAAACTCATAGTTCAAACTTGCTGGCGCTACGTTTGGCAAGACGAGCCAGATTTTCATATTGACAAGCACGTGTTCCTATTCGAAGGCCCGTCTCCACGTAACGAACTAGAATTGCAGAGAACGCTTAGTGAGGCAGTTTTCCTCACCGATTCGTGACAACATTTCCCCGTGGGAGGTTCTGGTTGTGCCTTTGGACATGCCGGGCAAGGATCAGACAGCCATTTGCATGAGGATCCATCATGCTTTAGGAGACGGATTTGCTTTGATTGGTCTGCTTTCCAGGCTCATGGATAAGAAGCCCGAGCTACTGCGTGTCAAAAAACCAGTGGCCACCCCTTGTGACAAACAAAAACTGGTACGGATTGTCGGAGTGTGGTAGTTCTAAAACTCTTTTTGTTGTCACTCTTTCGGGCGGGGGTGGGGGGATTCATTACGCGTACAATTTTGGCGTTAAAGCTAACAAAAAAATAAAAGAAAAATAAAATAGGGACCTTAGCGATGATGCCGGGGACGACGCCTGGTTAAAAAATAGATTTACAGTTTACTTTGAAATTTCGTAACTATCTGAATTTGTTCAATACGCTAATCGATCTGAAAACTTGCTCAAACTAGGTAAATTTTTCATTCCAACGCTACTGAAAAAATTTCCGTCGTGGCCTACGTTTTCCAAAATACGTAGAACTTGGTCATTCAAGTTTTTGTTTTGTAGAGGACGGCTACGAAATATACAAATATTTAACACAACAACAACTTTATTGACTCTTACACTTGAGAAAATTTAAACTAAAAGGGTGTTGGCTACCTAAAATAACTAGAAAGTTAACAAGGCTAGGAAAACGCATGTGTTTAGCCATTGTTTTACATATAAACCTTTTGTTTGGTGACGTTTCGTTGCCGTTGCCGCCGTGGTAGAGAAACTTTAGCCTTCACTGAGATTTAGTTTCATTGTCACATTCTGTTTGCTGTATATTTTGCAGGTGTGGAAAGCCATTCTAACAGGTCCATTGGCCCTTTTAAGCGTGGCACTATCCACCGCAGACAACCCTTTCCCTGCTAAGAAGATGTCAGGAGAAAAGTGCGTCAGTTGGACCAAAGCTATCAATCTTGAACTTATTAAAGAAATCAAGATGCGAACAGGTGATGAAAACATACGTTAAATCAACCAGAGTAGTTATGTAATTAATAAGATTGTTGAGGTACACTTGATCCACTGTGTGGGAGGGCTGACCTTGGTTAAAATTGTCTTGGTTTACTCAGGCGACGTTCCTCAAAGTTAATAATAACCTTAGTCAAGAAATGATTCCAGCTGTGAGCTTCTTGTGTTTTGTACGTGAGATTACATGTGTTTGAATTTGGTTTTACGATATAAATATATGCTGCCACGTAAAGGCCATTGCTATTCGTTCACGGTGGTTCCAATAGTTGTCCGTGAGTCTAGATCTGATGAAGATATGCGACAATTTTACCAATAGCACTACATGCTCTCCATTTTGGAAATAATAAGATGAAAAACTTCCAAAGACTGCCAAAATTGGATGAACTTGCGTGCTGAGCCCAATTTAGCAGTCGGAGGAATCAGTTTTAATTCAGTTACAGTTGAAGTCCTATAAAGCTGTTAGCCTCGAGGAAATCATCGTGCGAGCAGATGCGCGCGAGCCGCTAAGAGCAAAGCTATCCGGCGAGAAGGAGTCTGGTGAAGAGGCGCCGCTCGATTTCATGCTCGCAACAATGCCGCGCGCCCTTGCGCTTGTGCTCCAACGTGGGCCTCGTTGCAGGCCACCGGGGAGGAGGGGGAAAATGGAGGTGGCGATTATTAGGAGTTCTCCAGGAATTAGCATAGGGCTTACCGTATTTTCTTGATTGCCCTCGAATAAACGGCGCATTTGAGAGCAGAAATATTAACAAACAATTTCAAAAAGCAGATGCAGTAATAATCAAGTTTAAGCAAGCCTAATGAATTTATTTTCCTTTATTGTAACAATGTTTTTATGTCGGTACGTTCTAAGCTCAAAGGAATACAAGTAATCAAAACACGAGAACAA
>JAHPZR010031213.1:10000-12500 GCA_019787425.1 Platygyra sinensis
TCTTGCCCGCTCGCGGAGCTAGCCAATAATAATAATATTGCCAACTTCTCAAGCCTGTCATTGCTTTCACAGTCATGTCAGTGCACCTAGTCGTACTTACTTATTGTATTTTCTACTTCAGGTACAACCGTGAATGATGTTCTTTCCACCTGTTTGGCTGGTTCGTTGCGTCGATATCTGAGTTCCGAGGGAATGGAAAATCCCGCTGACATCCAGATCGCTGTTACCATTAATACGCGTTTCTCCCAAAGTTCTGTCACGTGACAACATACCCCTGGAGAATCACTCCGCCGGCTTGTTGTACAACTTGCCTGTCAGCATGACCGATCCACTCAAGCGTCTGCTGGAAACCAAGCGGAGAATGGACAACTTGAAGTCTTCAACAGACTGGCGAATCTTTGAGTTCATCTACTCCCAAGTTGTTGGCAGGTTACCAGATGTCATCGGCCGGTTTTCTTCGTTCTCTCTCAACCGACACGCTTCCCTGATACTAAGCAATGTGCCAGGCCCTCTGACGCCGTTTGAAATTGGCGGGAAAGAAGTGGTGACCGCGATAGCTTGGCCTCCATTGGTCAGCGATACCAGCATGTCGATTACGGTGTTCAGCTATGCCGGTACACTGCGCATGAGTGTTCTGTCAGACAAAGCTGTGCTTGTCAACCCCAGTAAACTAACAGAAAAGTTCATTGAAGAGTTTGAAGAGATGTACGAGTGCGTGAAAAACGCCCCAGCGTTAATAACGGAGGACATGGCTGAGAGTAGGAAGTAGTTTTAGCCAGTCAAGTATACCATGGGTGGGTCGTAAGTTAATATGTTGATGGTGTTATTTGTTTCTTTGACTTTTGTTGTCCGTTTTTTCTTCTGTACATTTAAACGCAGCAGTCGTGATACGCGCAAGTCAAGTTAATGTAGTGGACCTTCCTTTAAAGATAACAAATTTCTCACACGCATGTAGTCAGTCAAATGACTTACACCTGTGTCAGTGATTACCTTCCTGCCTACCTGACGGGGAGGCGCTACCTGACAGGGAGGCGGGCAAATTCTCTTGGGAAGCTTCCACTGAATTTTAACTGTCAGTGATGGAGGAACGCATTCCTTTATCTTTTGAATGATTTTCATCTAGATAGATTTTAAAATGAAGTAATATATAGGAAACCAGCAATAATGATTAAATTATATTTGACGATGATTGACGCATGCTAGATATGCTTTAGGAGTTCATGGGATTTACTGATGGGGGTAGCGAATTCCCACGTAGACTCTCTGAACCCCTTCCTCTTCGACTAAAATTCTTAGTCTTGCAACTTTTATAAGGTGAAAAAGAACTAAGAAACTATGCATGGTCTGGGAGTCGAACTCGGGCCGACGACGCCTACTTAACCACTGTACCACCGTGCAAAATTTTTGCGAAATTTAAGCCACATATAATGAACAGTACTATAAATTAATATAGAGTTACCCTAACATACGAATAAAAGCGAACCGCAAGCAAAATGTAGTGAAACTAATCGCAAGCAAACCTGACCGTGCTAACCGCAAGCAAACCGAAGAAATAACCTTCGTAACAGTGCTAAGTGTTCAGTACATGAAGTTGAATATTAATAATGTGGGGTGACCGCGACATAATTAAATCATACTGCGGAAGGAAGTCACAGAGTCTACTGATGGTAACCTCGTTTCCAGGATCCTCTCTTATCAAGGTAGAGATAGCAAGCTGGAAACGAGGTTGCTGACGAACGTTTTCCGTGTAGTCTGCATTGGATTTCTTTCAGAATTTGTCGGAATCATTCCTCTGCATAATGTAGTTTGGAGTTCAACGAATTGGAGAGGTATTTCAAGTGCTAATTTCGCGACGTATTACATCATCGTCAATAAATCGGAGATGCCACAAAAGTGGGAATTGGCAACGAGCTTTGAACTTTTAAATAAATACAATGTTACTAATTTATTTTTATTTATAATCAAATTGATCAGTTCAATCAATAGCGTTTAAAGCGTTTGTTATTGGGATATATGCAGTCGATAAATTGGGTAAATTTATGGAATTGTCTGTTCTAGTTCCAAATATTTCTTTATAGGCAAGATGTGTCATCAATATCATTAGAGAGATGAAGAGATTCAGGCTTTATTTGACAAACTGTTGTGTTTAAGCAGGCTTCAACGCACTTTGTTTTTTTGTCGGCTTGGAGTGTATTTAATTTCTTCCATTTATAGTTTTTTCGGGTCAGGGCTCTTGGAAAGAACTTAATAGTTTCGCAGTGAAAGTGAAGCAAAAAATCCAGTTTTGGTTTAGATAGGTATGGCCAAACGAACGGCTGAATTTTGAAATTTTGAATGTATTTTTAAGGCCTAGTTTTCAGTACGATATAAACACAAGCACAGGTGTAAGCGTGACGGTTGTGAGGACACCCACAATATAAGGAAAAACACAGCAGAACAAGAGCTTACAACACGCTTGTGTGAGCCGCATAAGCATCGAGGAGATATGGAACCGAAAATA
>JAHPZR010031215.1:0-2500 GCA_019787425.1 Platygyra sinensis
TGTTCTTTCCACCTGTTTGGCTGGTTCGTTGCGTCGATATCTGAGTTCCGAGGGAATGGAAAATCCCGCTGACATCCAGATCGCTGTTACCATTAATACGCGTTCTCCCAAAGTTCTGTCACGTGACAACATACCCCTGGAGAATCACTCCGCCGGCTTGTTGTACAACTTGCCTGTCAGCATGACCGATCCACTCAAGCGTCTGCTGGAAACCAAGCGGAGAATGGACAACTTGAAGTCTTCAACAGACTGGCGAATCTTTGAGTTCATCTACTCCCAAGTTGTTGGCAGGTTACCAGATGTCATCGGCCGGTTTTCTTCGTTCTCTCTCAACCGACACGCTTCCCTGATACTAAGCAATGTGCCAGGCCCTCTGACGCCGTTTGAAATTGGCGGGAAAGAAGTGGTGACCGCGATAGCTTGGCCTCCATTGGTCAGCGATACCAGCATGTCGATTACGGTGTTCAGCTATGCCGGTACACTGCGCATGAGTGTTCTGTCAGACAAAGCTGTGCTTGTCAACCCCAGTAAACTAACAGAAAAGTTCATTGAAGAGTTTGAAGAGATGTACGAGTGCGTGAAAAACGCCCCAGCGTTAATAACGGAGGACATGGCTGAGAGTAGGAAGTAGTTTTAGCCAGTCAAGTATACCATGGGTGGGTCGTAAGTTAATATGTTGATGGTGTTATTTGTTTCTTTGACTTTTGTTGTCCGTTTTTTCTTCTGTACATTTAAACGCAGCAGTCGTGATACGCGCAAGTCAAGTTAATGTAGTGGACCTTCCTTTAAAGATAACAAATTTCTCACACGCATGTAGTCAGTCAAATGACTTACACCTGTGTCAGTGATTACCTTCCTGCCTACCTGACGGGGAGGCGCTACCTGACAGGGAGGCGGGCAAATTCTCTTGGGAAGCTTCCACTGAATTTTAACTGTCAGTGATGGAGGAACGCATTCCTTTATCTTTTGAATGATTTTCATCTAGATAGATTTTAAAATGAAGTAATATATAGGAAACCAGCAATAATGATTAAATTATATTTGACGATGATTGACGCATGCTAGATATGCTTTAGGAGTTCATGGGATTTACTGATGGGGGTAGCGAATTCCCACGTAGACTCTCTGAACCCCTTCCTCTTCGACTAAAATTCTTAGTCTTGCAACTTTTATAAGGTGAAAAAGAACTAAGAAACTATGCATGGTCTGGGAGTCGAACTCGGGCCGACGACGCCTACTTAACCACTGTACCACCGTGCAAAATTTTTGCGAAATTTAAGCCACATATAATGAACAGTACTATAAATTAATATAGAGTTACCCTAACATACGAATAAAAGCGAACCGCAAGCAAAATGTAGTGAAACTAATCGCAAGCAAACCTGACCGTGCTAACCGCAAGCAAACCGAAGAAATAACCTTCGTAACAGTGCTAAGTGTTCAGTACATGAAGTTGAATATTAATAATGTGGGGTGACCGCGACATAATTAAATCATACTGCGGAAGGAAGTCACAGAGTCTACTGATGGTAACCTCGTTTCCAGGATCCTCTCTTATCAAGGTAGAGATAGCAAGCTGGAAACGAGGTTGCTGACGAACGTTTTCCGTGTAGTCTGCATTGGATTTCTTTCAGAATTTGTCGGAATCATTCCTCTGCATAATGTAGTTTGGAGTTCAACGAATTGGAGAGGTATTTCAAGTGCTAATTTCGCGACGTATTACATCATCGTCAATAAATCGGAGATGCCACAAAAGTGGGAATTGGCAACGAGCTTTGAACTTTTAAATAAATACAATGTTACTAATTTATTTTTATTTATAATCAAATTGATCAGTTCAATCAATAGCGTTTAAAGCGTTTGTTATTGGGATATATGCAGTCGATAAATTGGGTAAATTTATGGAATTGTCTGTTCTAGTTCCAAATATTTCTTTATAGGCAAGATGTGTCATCAATATCATTAGAGAGATGAAGAGATTCAGGCTTTATTTGACAAACTGTTGTGTTTAAGCAGGCTTCAACGCACTTTGTTTTTTTGTCGGCTTGGAGTGTATTTAATTTCTTCCATTTATAGTTTTTTCGGGTCAGGGCTCTTGGAAAGAACTTAATAGTTTCGCAGTGAAAGTGAAGCAAAAAATCCAGTTTTGGTTTAGATAGGTATGGCCAAACGAACGGCTGAATTTTGAAATTTTGAATGTATTTTTAAGGCCTAGTTTTCAGTACGATATAAACACAAGCACAGGTGTAAGCGTGACGGTTGTGAGGACACCCACAATATAAGGAAAAACACAGCAGAACAAGAGCTTACAACACGCTTGTGTGAGCCGCATAAGCATCGAGGAGATATGGAACCGAAAATATGCCAATCGTACATTCTGCGCATGCTTACTATGCTTGTGTTGCCCTTGTGTTGGGTGTTGTACATCCTCACTACCGTTATGCTTACATTATGCTTGTGTTTATGTCGTGTCAAGCGGCTTAAAGTTATGCTAAAAGCG
>JAHPZR010031216.1:0-12500 GCA_019787425.1 Platygyra sinensis
TATGTATGTCTGGATTTATGAAAACGGTGGTTAAAGAATTCGTCCCCTTTCACCCATACTTCACCTTATATTCACTATTCCTTAATAAGGCCACCTCCAAGTCATGTAAAAGGCCAACACTAGTAGAGAAAGGACGGTAATGAAAGAAAGATAAACGGGTGACATGAAGGAAGAAAAAAATGGACTGACTTTCTTTTAATTTTTTATATCGTTACTTTTGGAGAAAAAACGCCCGGTTAGGGCGCGAGTTCAATTCTTTAACACCATTTCCAAAAAGCGAGACATTTTTTTATATGTCTTCGCGTGAAACCCTAAAAAAGACCTTCATGGCTACATATGAAGACGGCTACATATTTTGGCGTTTTCTCCAGAATATCGGTACCCTAAGTGAGAGCAAAATCCGAAATTTACACCCCTAAGCGAGAAGACGAGAATCCCAACCCCCTTTCATATGCAAGTCCCCCCTTCTTGTTGGGCAGGTTGGTTAAAATATTTCCACAGTTGGAGCCGTTAACCAACCTCGTTCCAGGGAAAAGGCCCTGGGAACGAGGTTGAGGGTTAATAAGCTTACCTTTCCTTCCAACTTCCAACCTTCCTTTTTTTAGAGCTCTCTACCAAAGATCCGGTGCTCTTTTCGATTGCCACTGGGGCTACCCTTCTTAGATTTTTTCGATTTATGGGATTTCAGAACATTTTTCAGTCCGGTACAAGATCCAAATTTCCAACCGAATTTAGAAGACTCTATGTGAATGATAGATGGATGATCTATCGCTAAAATGATTACCGCTGAGTGAAAGTTTTTGTTTTCTCGAGGACTTTTCCAATATGGTGGACACCTTCGACCTTTTTCGACGACTAAGTGTAGGGGCAAAATTCAATAAGAAGAAATTTCACAATGACGTAGAAAATGTGAAGGTAAGTCTAAGTAGGACGTGTTATCAAACATTACGATTAGAGAATTTCTGTCACTTAATTACAAAACGCTAGCTTCAAAACATTAGACACAAAACTCACGTGTTCCCCGGCAGTTCTTATATTGTCTTGTAGTCTTCAACTGCTTTAAACAATTTGAACATATATCGACAGGATTCCAAAGAGTGCGCCTTTAATTCTGAGAATGTTGCTCAAGCACTTGACTTTTTTGGAACTTTGGGAGAAGCTGGTGACTCATTTGGCCGAGCCCGTAAAGCTGAAAAATCCAAAGAGTCTTCAACGGATCTATTAGATCCTGGTAACTTCAAGAATAAGAATAGGAAATCAGAAGAAGAATCCTCTGAATTTCGGGGCAAGAGAAAGAAAAGAAAGCGAGCCACAACTAAAGGTGAAGCAAAACAATGTCAATTTTTCTGTAAAACGTTTACTGTATTAAGTTTTCATCCCCACTTAAGCTTACTTGTTTTTGTGGAATGTTGTAGAATGCTTGTAGCAGTTGATGCGCTTAGCTATTAAAAGCTAGTTCTCAGGCATGAAACTTAAACAAAAGGTTGTAATTTTGTTCCAGCTGTTTGTTCTCAAACAAATTAATTCATTCAGGCCTGGTTTAAACATCGCATTTTACATGCACCGAATCAAATACTAATTTTAGTCGACTCAAATGAATACGTTCGGCTGATTTGATTTAAACGTCGCATTATTTCGCCGAATAAAATTGCTGAGCGCGAGCGACGTGTTTTAAATTCCCATTAGAGCAAACATAAATTACTTACATAATTTAAATTCGATTCGGCACATGTAAAATGCGGTGTTTAAATCAACTTCCAAACTTCAGTCGAATATTCGACTGGATCAGTCGAATATTCGACTGACTCGCATCGAATTGAAACATGTCGCATTTAATTGATTTAGACATCGCATTTTACATGCATTTAACTTGGCAATTCGATTCGGCGCATGTAAAATGCGACGTTTAAACCAGGCCTCAGTTAGTATCTAAATAATGTAATATACATGTATGTACTATTTTTATAGTAAGTAACTTGCTCAAAGGAGCTGTATCACGGTTAAATGGTTTGAAAAATTTAGCCTAAATTTTTCAGTTTTGTTGTTTGTAATCCGTGTCAATCTTCTCCATCCTTAACCATCCTTGTTCTTTTATGGTTTATAATTATCTTTTTGGTGTTTTTCTATCTTTTTAAACCATTATTTTCAGGTTTCCTTCAATAGGCCATTTCCGAATTACCTTGGGCCTCTTTTTTCGAAGCGAGCCTTGTTGCTCATCTTTTCATTTGCAAATCAATTTCATTCACATGAAAATGAGTTTAATTTGCGTGTGAATGAAGTTGATTTGTATATGAAAGGATGAGCACCAAGACTCGCTTTGACAAAGAGGCCTGAGGTAATTCGAAAATAGCCTATTTGAAGGTAATTTTGTCGAAGGTCAAAATAACTCGAAGTACTGTGATGGAGCCCCTTTAAAGGGACACAGTCAGCTGGTGCACATGCGCCTTACATGCCATTCCATGGCTAATTTGCATATACCTGAGACGCGATAAATATTGTTTTGAACCACATATGATAAAAATATTATCATAGGATGAGCAAAAGGACACTCCAAAACAGGTTTTTCAGTAAGCGATTGAAAATCAAGCAAAACACTGGGGAAAATGAAGCAGAATTTGATATCTAGATGAACTTTGATTTTAGGTTGAGGTAAACTTTTTTCAAAGTGAGAAAAACTAGTGTCCAGGTCAGCACAGTCACAAAGTTGACTGTGTCCCTTTAACCCTGGTGAAAAGTTTTAAAGGTCTTCAAGGAACCTTGCATTGAACAACTTCATAAGATTATTATCTAGGATCTCAATCAAGATCTTCTCTTGATCAAGCTTATGTTCCTTGACAAACTTAAGATCCTGTCATAATCTTTGAGGATACAGGAGGATAGGTGCAAGATGAAAGGTCTGTTAGGATCCTTGAAAGATCCTTATCCTCAATAATCTTAAGTGTGTCCTTGTAAGATTCTAAAATATCCTGGATATCACCCTAGAGGTCACTACAACTGAATACTATTGGTATTCAAAATAACAGTGTAATAATGATAATATCATATTTTTTATGCAGATGAAAATGGTCATGGAAGCATACCATTGTCAGATTCTAAGGTTAAAATTTTTGCAAAGCAAACAGCTGGAAATGTCAATGTTGAAAAAAAGCTCAGTTCTGAAAGGATGACAGAACTCCACCAACAAAAGGTAGGTTTGACATCACAAACTTATAATGTTGTTAGAAAAAAATAAACAAGCCTTTGTAAGGCTGCCTGCTATTCTCAAATGAAATCTGTAGAAAGGCATCTAATTTTTACTGTTTTAACTGTGTTCTACTTGGTAGGACTCTAAAATGTGGGAGTATAAACTACTTTTTGTGTGACCCGTGAAGAACTTGGATCATTAACCAATATTCTTGATTTTACCACTCTATTCCACATGATTTGGAGATGCGAGTCCTTTGAATGGTTAGAGCCATCTATTAGGTATAGGAATTGCAATACGGTGCCTTGACTTAGCCTTTCACTGTTTTGCTTTATTCAAACACTGTTTCTAGTGTAAGAGCTGGCTATTTAAAGGAGTATCTTACTTGATTATTTTTGTGATTTGGGAAAACAAAATTTTTATATCCTTGATCCTCCATTTTGTCCATCTGTGAACCGTGCCAGAGACCTCCCCTGTACGACCCTCTTAGTAAAAGTGTTAAGGAACAGCACATGTAAAAAGGTATAAATATAAAGATTTGCAAATGACTAGTCGACTCATTGACTGACGTTTGCTTTAATTTACATAGAATTGTAGGAATATGAGAAACTCCTAGTCACTAGGTGGATAAAAGTTCTCCATACACTTTGTATTTCACGGAAAGTTCATTGTTAAAAGAAAAATTATTTATTATTGCATATGATAGACTAGCATCCCGTCCAGGGGAAGTAGAAATACTTCTAGCCACTTCATGCTTCAGAAACTGGGATAAGCTCCGGCAGCTAATTGAGCCTGCAGTCTTGGCTCCAAGACTTCACTTTTTTCTGTTTTTTTTTTTAATATGATTTCAATCTTTTATCTTCAGATGAATATTGCAAGGAGAGAAAACCATATATATGTCAAGGGCTCAGATATTCCTGACTTGGCAGAGAATTTTTCTGATTTACAAGAGAGGTATTAAACTGATATCATGTGTACTGATTTCCTGCCAAAAACAATAATTTGTGGAATGGGATCCTTAAAAAAGTTTTATTAGTGACAGGGGTGCTTGTCATACCTTTTGTGTCAGAGTAGAAATATAGTTTTGGGACCTTACAATGTTAAGCTTCAAAAGCTGTACCACTGTGGGAACTTTTGTGGTTCTTTTAGGGTCTTGAGCTGAAAAAGAAAAAGAGAGGAGAGGAGATACAATTTGTAATGTTTGTGTTGTTTTATAATTAGTACCTCTAACTCTTAGGAGTGAAAACACATTTCAAGCCACACCCATAAAACAGGATCTGGGTGCCTCTTAGGGGGTTTTATCAAAATTTCCAAAGAACATCCCTGCCTTTTTATATGCGAGTCTCGCCCAGACTTAGATCCTTTTATAAACTACTTGAAGCAGAAAAGTGTTTACAACCCTTTCATAGATTTTGATAACCATTTCACACAGGATTATAGAAATTTTGCCGACTTCCACTTAAGTAAGCCGTTAAAATTCCTCCCCCAAAAGGAGCATCTGTTTGGATTATTCCAAAACAAAGACCCTGCCCTTTACTATAAGTGAAGTCACGAAATCTCTACTGAAAATGGGTACCCCTTTAAGCAGAGCTTCCATGTATAGCTATAGGGAATTAACCCTAACATTGCTTTTTCTTCTTGATTTTGCTTGTCAAAGACTAGTCATCTCGGCATAAGCTACTATTGCTTGGCTGGTTTAATCCAACACATCCTGTTACTTGTTAATGAGCACAATATATATGGTAATGCTGTTTTCATTACTTAAGAAAAGTATTATTAATAAAAGTCACTTTTGTGTGAAAGAAATAGAAGTTCCTTCTGAACAAAATTTTGGTTGTCCTTCATTAACTAGTACATGCACTTTAGAAAAGGTGAACTTGTGCATAGCCTAAAAGTAATTAAAATTACTTTCCTACATGTTTTTTTTATTTCTTCTGTATTTTGTTCAGATATAGACTTGCTCCTTACATGATAGAGAATGTAACCAAGAGGGGTTATCAGCAACCAACTCCAATTCAGATGCAAGCTATACCTCTCATGATCCATGTAAGTACATGTTGTTATGTTTTTTGGGTTAGAAGAGTTCATGGACAGAACACACACACAAGATGGCGGGTTCAACAATGCAGATTGTATTGATAAGAGCACATGATAATAAACACGACCACTCATCCCAGTTGCTGAACAGTCAATATGAAACATTGTGATCACCATTGATAACACGTGTCAGACAAGTTTGGTCACATACAGGTACTGGTTATATGTATTACTTAAAGTGCCACTGAAACGAAATTTTCGTACTCTCTTTTATTAGCCCATTTTGTAGTTTCAAACGTGCTTAAAATGGTGGTGAACTTTATTTCTTTCAAATCCTAACGGAAAGTGCTTCTTTTAGCTGCCAAAATCGTCTTTTTGGAGCATAACTGTGTCCGGGCTCTGGAACCGAGTTTAAGGACCTTGTGACGTCACTGGTTGTATTCACGATGGAAGCGCTAAAGATTCTCTCTTGTTTTCACTTGATTTATTCAAGATTATTCATCATATTGTCGATACCTACTAGTTTTTTACCCTGTAGTTTCTGTCCAACCTTGACAGTAAATTCACATCATAAACGTTGGAAGGCGCAAAAGAGTGTAGCTTCGCCAAAACGAATGCTGCAGATTATAACAGCTTACTATATTTTTCGAACATCTTGAGTACTCGATTGGAGACTTCGAAGACGAGTATGGCAACTATTATATCACATCCTGAAGCCTAAACACGATATATCGTCGTCTGTTTTCAGCCTGGTTCTGGAATTTGGATTCTCACGTTTATCGTGCACCAGCACCCGAATAATATTTTCAAAAGCCGCTTTCTTTTGTTTTCAGGTCTTTTTTACTTTATGAGTGTAGACATTGTTTAATTGAGTGCTCGCCATTTGACTAAGTGTCCCGAGCATTTTGCGATTTCAGAACTCGCACTCGCGTGCTTGCTTTCATAAATTATCTTGGAACTATTCAATTATAAAATAGACTGAAAAGCCTCAGGATCGCCTCTCCACCCCTTCATGGCTAAGGCTACTGTTAGTATCTGATTTAAAGCTCTGAGATGTCCTTAAGATGTTTTTTTGGGGGCTTCGAACAGTATCCTCTTCTCCCATAATCACTCTAAATTTTCAGCGCGGCACGAGACTAATACAACCAGTGACGTCAGTAGGCTCTTTTGGCCGCGCCAAGATGGCCGCCAATTTTTGGGCTTAACCAGCCAACTTCGAACGGCTGAAAAAGCAGTTTTCGCTTACCGTATGCGAAAAAAAGTCTGCAGTGTTTCCAAGTAAGGTTGAAACTTTATTACTAAGCAAAAATCTCACTACGAAAATTTCGTTTCAGTGGCACTTTAAACATGAGTTTCTCACATGTTACAGTGTAGCTGAATAATCATTTTTCCTTGTTGAAATGCCTTCAGAAAAGAGAGGTGTTATGCTGTGCCCCTACTGGCTCTGGGAAAACAGCAGCTTTCATTTTACCAATTCTTCATCATTTGAAGGTAATTAATATAATGTACTAAAGTTTACATGCAAGTATTGTGCATGACTCATGAAGAGCATGTAGCGTGTATACACCATGTGCTTTGACGTTGCCTGTCTGAATGAACAAATATCCAAGTATATAATATGATACTGGTTTTCATTTCTGTATAAAGTGACGTTAAGGCTGGTAATAATTTTGCATTATACAGAAGCAACCAGATCCCTTGAGTAACTAGAAAAACATTTGTGACCCTATTTGTGAAAACCCGGCATAAGAGATACATGTAAGTCGAAAATGCATTGAAAATGCATCGAAAATGCGTTGAAAAATGCATTGACAACGCATTACAACATATTTCAACCCGTTGAAAACGCTTTCCAACGCACTGGAATTATTTTCGAATGCGTTGGCAACGTTTCGCAATGCGTTGGCAACGTTCATCAACGCGTTGAACAATGCATTGCAAACTTCATAAAGGTGTTGCATTTAACTATAGATTGTTTTGTCTGTCACGCAAATCAAAGACCATGAATATTATGGAAGATAAATAAGACACTTCTCCAAGTTTTAGGCTTGTGTGTCTCCCCAAACTTCAGATATTTGTCAAAATGTTTCGCAGAAATTTACCGATCCGTGGTACACCAATTATATGACAGCCGGAAAATAGTGTAGACATGAAACATGAAAACGGTCTATAAAATTATCACAGTTGTAAATATTGTTGCCAACCGATTCCAGATCTTGTAAAAAACTTTTTACAATGCTTTCTGCCTTCCTAGATCCTGCCTCTGTACAAAAGAATGAATGACTTTTTTACATGACAAAGCAAGTATCTTTTCGAAAGAAACTGTATGAAGTATAAAATTAAGGTTATTTTGCCGCATGATTCGGTAGCGATTTACTTATAGTTGTGGAAAGATCAAAAGTGAATGCATGTGAAACTTCTCCTTAGTTTAGTAGCAAAAATTTCGGACATTTGCGAATGTAAACGTGGATTGTATGCTGCGTCATTCTGCGTAGTATTATGTTTTGTCTAAACTAATTCTCAAGCTTTCCGAAGAATTTGAATTTTTGCTTTCCACTTAAACTGTTTACTCGGTACAAAACTTTTGCGGCCTAAAATGGAGAATTTGGGTGAACTGGTGGGTTTTGTGTTGACTGTTACTAAGCTCGACCAGTGCCAAGCAGATTTTCACCCAGAAATTTGAATCGCCCGGCTTTTGAATCAAACACCAAATAAACAGAAGGGTTGATGCTTCTTCCTGTGGCATTTAATCGAAGATCCATGAAAAATCCAAGTGCTAACCACCAAATAATTTTCAAGAAATGCAGCTTTCAAAGCGACCAGCATTCTCGGCTGGTCTGCCAAGGAGGAGCAAGGAGCAGCAGTCACACTGTTTGCTCCACCCTGATTGGATACATTCTTTACAATCATCCAATCAGAGCGAAGTAACAGCGTGACTGCGGATGAGCTTTCAGAATGTCACAAACAGTATTAACGCAAGTCGTTCGAATACAGCGTAAAGCACTTTTCAAGCAGCTTGCATTTAAACATCTAACAAGCACTTTCGTCAGTTTAACGGAGGAGTTTCAGTGAACATCGATTGAAAACAACATGGTACAAAATATCTTGTTGTAATAAATTAATCGTGACATGATGCGGTCACGATCAACGGCCGTGAATACTCGATGAAAGGTTTTCACATGAGTGAACCATTCGTTGTGTCGACCTCAGTACGTGTTTCAAAACAGAAAAGTTTTTAAGCCCATTAGCCTTTGGCAAAATACTCTAATCGAGTAGCTCTTGCTGACTATCCCTCCACAATAATTCCTAAATTACATAAAAACATCTTCCACGTAAGCTCCACTCGCAGCACTTCACTTTCCAATGGAAACTACTAGTTATTATATTTTTTACCATCGTGAGCTCAAAGTTACAGTAATTGCGTGATGTAAATAGTCGGGGAGGTTTTAGCGACTTTCATGATGAAATCAAAGGCATCCACAATGATTTGACAACGCAACACAATGCGTTGAGAGTGATCCACAACGGGTTGACAACGAAACACAACGCATTGACGAGACACAACGGGTTGAAATTGTGACACAATGCGTTGACAACGAAATACAATGCATTTACAATGCATTGACAACGAGTTGCAACGCGTTTTCAAGACTCAACGCTTTTGCATTGACTTTTCTTATGCCGGGTTTTCGCAAATAGGGTCATTTTTTTTAACTGCATTTAATTCACAATAGAATTACAGATGTTAGTTTTGTTTCAAAGTGTACCACAATCCTTAGTTGTGACTTCCAGTGAATTATGTTATGAGGACTCACCACAGGCAGACCACTCTATGTGTTCATGGTTTAATATAGAGAATGTATGAGAGTTATGAATAAAACTCTGAAAATTGCATATTTAAATTACATCTCGGCCTAAATATCCCAATAAAGTTAAATGAAACCATAATCGACTCATGTATGGCGTTTTTTCGCCTTCCTGGGCCGTCTAAAGCGTCTTACAGCGAAATTACTTTTGGCCGGTTACGGTTAGACATAAGAAGGAGACAAGGCATGCAACTTCGAGGCCGTCAGCCGCGACCTCCTCCACTTCAAATTGGAATTAACGCAAAAATACTGAAAATCTCACCTGAATGGCGACGGATCTTGATAGATGAGTTTTTTCTCTATCTCTTCGCCAAATTTCAGCTTCATCCCTCTAACAGTTTCCGAGAAAATCGACGCTGAAGTCTCAAATATGGCTTTCTCAATATGATCGGTGCCAAACTCAGCAACCAAAGGAATGCAGGCTGTTTCAAATCTACCAATCAGCGCTTGGCTTTCTGCAGTTTTTTGGCTTCCCGCGGGAAAACCGTGGGAAGCCAAGCGCTGATTGGTAGGTTTGAAACGGCCTGCATTCCTTGAATTCCTTTGGTCGCTGAGTTTGGCACCGATCATATTGAGAAAGCCATATTTGTGACTTCAGCGTCGATTTTCTCGGAAACTGTTAGAGGGATGAAGCTGAAATTTGGCAAAGAGATAGAGAAAAAACTCATCTATCAAGATCCGTCGCCATTCAGGTGAGATTTTCAGTATTTTTGCGTTAATTCCAATTTGAAGTGGAGGAGTTCGCGGCTGATGGCCTCAAAGTTGCATGCCTTGTCTCCTTCTTATGTCTAACCGTAACCGGCCAAAAGTAATTTCGCTGTAAGACGCTTTAGACGGCCCAGGAAGGCGAAAAAACACCATACATGAGTCGATTATGGTTTCATTTAACTTTATTGGGATATTTAGGCCAAGATGTGATTTAAATATGCAATTTTCAGAGCTTTATTCATAACTCTCATACATTCTCTATATTAAACCACGAACACATAGAGTGGTCTGCCTGTGAACTCACAATCACTCTCTCAGCATGTGCAGTATTATTTTAATGCCACAAATATTTAACTTCATTATTCATCATCAAAATGACAACAATTGAGAGTTGTCTTGACTCACTTCATGGCTCAACTTTCAGGACAAAAACTTTGCAGTCAGTTGGCCCCTAAGTTAAGATTTAGTGGCCCACAAAAGTGTTTCTGATACGTGAAAAGCATGAAATGTTAGTTGCCAGTTAAGAATTTTGTTGCATTGGTGACCCCACTTCACTTGATGGCCCAGTTGCAAAGTCAAGCTCTGCACTTACCCTTAGGCTAGAATTCATGCTTTAAAGTACAAACATTATTTTGTTTGTTTGTTTTTTTTGTAGTCTTCACGAAAGGAAGGTTTTAGAGCAGTTGTTGTGTCACCAACAAGAGAATTAGCACAACAGGTATGAAAGCATAGAAAATGTTAATTATATCTATTTCATTTAATAACTACCTTAGTCAAGAGAAACATTCTGAAAGTAAAGTAAATTTTCCTTACCGGTATTATTTTCGATCGACTGTGTAATTCCAGAAAATATCCATACCTCCTCCATGGAAGGGATTTTTTTCTAAGACCCCTTTCTACCCCTCTGGAAATTTCAATATTAAAGCTTCATACATTTCTTTAAATTTATTGGCCTTGCAGAATGCTCCACCCCCAAGAAACTCCAATCCTTCTGTGGGGGAGTATGGATATTTTCTGGAACTGCACAATTGGCTAGGATCCATTCTGAAACTTTGGATACACACTGGATCAGGAAAATAGTACACTGCATTTGAATCGTGTTTGGTTTGCCTTATAACTGTAAACCAAATTTATTACTGAAGATGATTAAAAGCCATTTGAGCCAAGCCGTTCGGTTAGTGCGATGTCTGTTGCGTGACAGTTTCACAATACAAATCGGGAGTCACATTGTAGTGCAGAACCAAGTTGTCTTCTTTACTGTTCGTGAATGTGTCTGAAGCAATGTGCGGTATAACACGGAATTCTTTTACTTTTTGGTCTGAGGTTTTGAGACACCAAACGAGCGGGCGAGTATTTCTCATAAACGAGCGCGTGAACGAGAGTATCTCCCAGAGAATCTTCAACGCAACGAGAACTGGTAATGGATTTAATAAAGTAATTATGTATATTCTCCCATCCAAGCAGAAAAGGGAAATACTGTTTGAAGCAACTAGAACGTGCGTTTGGTTGAAACTTGATGTTTGCAGCATGTGTGTGAGATTTGCAACACAACCGTGACCCAAGTGGTTTATAAATAAATCGTCAGGTTAAATATTTTGCCAAAGCGAACAGCGTTTTCACCATTTTCTTACACTGAAGGCATGACAGATTTATAGTTTGCCATTTTAAGACTGTTTCCTTGTTTTTGAATCCAGATTTTAAGGTTGCAAAGCGTATACCATCTTCGTCGTCTTTGTCTTCTTCCATCACGTCTCCTTCTTCCACAACCCGACTCGATAGCGCTGAACGATCGAATTTATAGAGCCTTCTCCTGCTAGTGCTAACTGCAGCAACTCAACATTACATGAAAACAACTTGTTACTGGATAATTCGTCATCTGAGGACGTTTTCCATTGAATAAAACCGCCAAAAAGACGGCTCAGTGAGTGCTAACTTTGTAGGAAATACACTGACTCGAAGTGAAGCAAAAATTTACACACCTTATGACGTCACTAGTCCCAGGCCTCGGAAAACAAAAATTGCATTTTTTTGCCGACTTTGGGGGGATAAAAAAATTATTTTGTATGCTGGACCAGAGCTTAAATTTGAAAATTATGAATCACTGCAACAAAGACTTCAATTTTCTGGAATAAAAAAAAGGGGGCTAAAATTTACTTTAATATCATAAAATAATTATTATTAGAAACATAAAATAATTATTATTAGAAACAAGGTGGATTTGAAAGGAGTTCTCGGTTTAGGTTTAAGGAAGTGCCTGTGCTGGTCATGACTAAAGACTTCACTGTGACACATAGAATTTTAATATTACAGTTCAAGTGCCTATGAAGTGAAAAATAATTGTGGGTAATTTGGAAAGCTTTTCAAAATACAGGAGAATGGCGTTTTCTTTTTTGAAATATCTTTTTTCGTTCTAAAGATATAAACGTTTTTGTATTATGGAAATTAGTAAAGTGGTGACGTAATAAACTGTGCAACTAAAATGGTAAAATACTGAATCAGGAATATCTCTAGAAATGTTGAATCAGTGTTCTTCAAACTTGGTGCCAGAAACGTACATCAAGAAAAAAACAAAATGACACCTGTGGTGCTGTTGCCATGACAACAATTTTGCCGCTGGTCCTGTCTAAATTAGAATTGAAAGTCCCAGTTTTTGTCTTAACCAAGTATCATCCACTCCCAGTAATTGCCCCCGCAGGGTTTTGGCC
>JAHPZR010031218.1:5000-7500 GCA_019787425.1 Platygyra sinensis
GAAAAGTTACGATGACGCTTGTAATCAAAACTCGAATAAAGATTTCGGTTGAGTTAAAACTCCTTGTCTATTTTATTTTCGCAGCGTAAAGTTTCACTATGTGAAAGAAACACACATGATGTTAGTAGCCTTTTGGCGAACGTTAGTGAAAATTGTGTTAGTATCTCAGCACAAAAGACGACGAAACAAATCTTTTTCACTACGATTTGCTTGACAATATGAAAACACCGACTCGGACTTGAAAGTGCACGCGCTGCACTACGCAAATGAACTACTCGTACGCGTCAGACAAAAACTTTTGCAAACTAGCCAAAACGAGCAGAAACAACAAGAAACTATCAAAAACAGGTTTTGGTTATGATTAAGCATTGTTTGGCAAACTCACAAATTAACAGTTCGATACCGGAGTAAACAGTGTTCTTACAGAACTCTATAGAACAAACACAAAAGTTTACGCGTACAACTAACCGGCGAGCAGATTTTATTCATTCACAGCGCGAAATTAAAGAAATTCTCGACCTTAAAAAACACACCTTTTCTATTAAATCAGAGCATAAAAGTACATAGAAGAGCCCTGCTTCTTCTTCTCTGCCTTATTCCCTGCCATTCCTGTGAAAAATCGGCAAGAGGATCTCGCAACTCTCACAATTTCCAAGACCACGTTCGTGGATCAGCGCGGATATATGACGTCAGGATGGCGCAATTTGTTCTAAAAATAGAAAAATTGTCCCATATCATGGGTCCACGCGCATCCCAAGACTTACGGTCTCGGTCCCTGATTATGGCTCCTGATAATAGCCAATACACCATTTTACAGTGTCTGCTTAGTGACCTGGCCTTTCAATGGTAGCGAGGCTGGAGGTGACCTTGTTTTGATACAGACCTCACTGCTTTTGTTGGGTAAATCAAGTTGTTATTATGCTAACTAGTTGGCATTTAAATAAGAAAAGCAGAGAGGTCTGTATCAAAGCAAGTTTATCCGTCCAGCCTCGCTTGCATTTATGGCCAGGTAAGTAAGCACACAACTGTAAAACGGCCTATTACGTGAATGAGAAATTTTACCATTTTAGCGTACAATTGCTTTTTATTTCAGCTCATATTTGCTTCAATTGAATGTTTTCTTCGAAGAATTGAATTACGAAGTGATCGAGGAGAAGATAGGATATGGGGTAAATACCGTAAATGCTTTATATACATAAAACAAACTTAAAAAGGAGGTGAAAAACAGGAATATCTGGGTAACTCAATCGGTTAACGTACCTTTCTGCACATGCGTTATAAAAGCAGCTTTTGTTACCCTAAGCTCCACCAGTAGAAACTGATTTGTTTAATGATTTATCAGCAGCCATCGTAGAAGAGTCAACGGTAAAGAAATTCTTATGCTAAGTCCATAGAATTGAATTTTGTTAGTGTTTGATATCACCTGCTTCGAAATATTAACTTAAAAGAAAACCTCTTGGAAGAAAAAATTTTATTACATTGCTGATGTTTCAAATAACTAATTTCAAGATAAACGATTTGTGATTTTTCCGCTGTGTCTAAAGTGATCACCAGAAGTATCTACTTTCTAGTTTTTAATCTTCACTTCCAATATACTTTTCAGTGTCTCTCTTAAAGGGGCTCAGTCACGGTTAAACGGTTTGAAAAGTTTAGCTAAACTTTTCAAATTCGTTGTTTGCAATCCGTGCCAATCTTCTCCATCCTTGTTCCTTTATGGTTTATTACTATCTCTTTGATGTTTTTATATCTTAGTAAAGTGTTATTTTCAGGTTACCTTCAATATTTAACAGTGATTTTTTCGATGCTCAGAATAACTCAAGATGCCGTGACTGAGCCCCTTTAATGTTAATTTTCATTGTGTGATACATCTCGTTTTTCCTACGAAAGCGAACTACATGTAGCATACATTAGAGTGTAATACACTGTCTCCTTGGGAATTTTCGATTCTCGACTACTTAATCCGGCCTAACTTTTACTAAAATACATTTGCTCTTGTTTTAGTTGGTAAACTTCATCTCAGATATAGGAGGCAACATGGGGATGTGGATTGGTATATCTGTTCTGACATGCGCAGAAATCCTGGAACTACTCTGCATCATGTTTCACCATGCAACGAATAGCTTTGTAAAGAAACAAAGCAAAGTTAAACCAATGAAGTAAAAAGGAGGTCAAATCCGCACAAGCAACTTCACACCTGTTTATGGACTGATGTGGTCTTCACGGCATCACTACTGTACTGTTTAAGTCCTGCTCGTGTTAATTGTACAGTGTCCGAAAATAGATATTCTAAGCGAAGCACTCAAAGTACACGAAAAGCAGAAACTTCGAGAATAATCACTTCATCAGTGTTTCTTGCCCAAAATGTAGTTATGAAGCTCGTACGTTACTTATCCGCAGCACGACTTTCTTTACAGTACTTACAGTATCATTTCCGAGCTCACATCAACATTTCTCAACATATTGATTTTACAGTGTATCTATTATCGAGTTCCGAGTCTGG
>JAHPZR010031218.1:12500-15000 GCA_019787425.1 Platygyra sinensis
TCTGACAGCATTCTTTCGCTATTTCTGAGCACAGCAAGCACCACTGCCATAGGTTAAGGGTGAATTTAATCAGTGTTCTGCATATGGATTTGCATGGTCAGGATTGTCATGAAACGTCTGAGGCTTGTTTCATGAAATACGAAGAAAAAAACTCCCCCGTCCATCTCGAACTCCTGGTTATTATGAGATAAATTTTGTAGAAATAAAGTTTTGAAAATATGTTGATGTCTCGGAAAATTTTGCGAATGACACTTTCGAATGATCGTTTCTCAGCGTTCAAGCCTTCTATATATATAGCCAATTATAAATTAATCTTTTCTGCCATAAAGTGTGACTCAAAAATGTAGCCAATTCAACGCTCAAATTTAAAGGGTTCGAGACACCTTAATGAAATCAGTCTCAAATCTTACTTTTTTATGTTTTCAGTAACGATGCAAATATTTGCTTAAGCCTTTCCTAAGGCTGTTACTCATGTTCGCATGAAACGGGTGGGACTTTAACACCAGCTCTTGTTTACCCCAACTTCCCTCTGCGGCGAGGTAATAATGCATGATACCATCACAGCACATGCGCGAGAGCGAACTTTTCGTCCTGGCATAGGAACCCGCATGGGTAACGTATTAACTATTTTAGGATACTATTTTGGCACACACGAAATCAGTTCTGCCACAGAATGGGGGGTGCTTCCTTTGCCTTGGCCACCAGGTCAAGATAGCGTTACGTCAGTCATCTTGGACGCAAGACAAAAAGGAAGTGCTCCTTCATGAAAACGAGCGGGTATAATCTCGTTGTTATACTGGAGTGAAAAGACACCGGAACAAGTTTTCACATGTAAGCTCCTGTAATGTAACTTGTCTCTCAATAATGCAACAAAATTGTGGCGCACGTTGAACGGGAACGTTAAGTGTAAAAATGTCTTTACTGGCAAATGCTATGGCAGCGAAGCAACTTGTAACGAGTGGTACTGCAATTCGATGTGTTGAAAGTTCCTGGCTTTTGTCAACTTTTCTTAGTTGGCGTTCTGTTTGACATTGAACGGCGTTGACATTCCTTGATTAGTGGAATATCATTTCCCCGCGTATGGACAAAGATCACATTTTCAGAAAAGAACTTATTTTATTCACATCATTTTTCAGTGCAGATTGACATCTGTTTCAAAGTCGCAGTATCCATTGAAAAACATACAGGAATTAACTATGACGACTTTCTTTATACTAAACTGCACTTAAAACATATGAAGAAATCTCTGACTGGCGATTAAATCTAATTCTACGATTTCAATTTATTGCTTGAAGTAAGCTAGGCCATAATTATAAAATTAGCTTGAAGTTGAGCCGGAACAACAGAGAGAAAAAGTGCTTTCCTCAAGCACTGTTTTAACGAACATGTCTGCATCACTTGTTGCTTAAGCATGTTCATCCAGCGTCTTGAGAGTGTCATGAAGGGGTAAAATGGGAGCTGGGATTTGCCTTTTTTAGAGGTTGGGAAATGGGATTTTGGGCACTGGGACTGGGATTCATGAAACAAAAACAATAGAAAAATGGGAATGGGATTTCAATTTGAGCAACACAGGCTGGGATTGTGGGATTTGAGCTGGGATTTGAAAAAAAAAGAACAATTTGCTGGGAAATGGGATTAGGACCCCTCTTCATGACCCTCTCTTGAGCGAAGAGTGATGTGTCATCATTTGTGAGGTAAATGCATACTTTGGCATCGTCCAAGTTTTTAAATTACTTACTTACTTACTTACTTACTTAGTACTTACTTAACATCGTCAAAGTAGTAATAGTAGTAATGGTAGTGAGTTGTTCTTTTACAGTAGCAAAATCCCATAAATTTTAAATTCTTGTATCTGTTCACTTATTGAAGGTGAAATTAGCCACTAAGCGCGAGAATTTCTGCTGTTATCGTAAAACTGTAATTCGCCCCATTTGAGTGCATATTTTACAGTCTTTGTGCACAGTTTTCACTCGGCTTTACATCTACCACTCGTTCCTTTTTCTTGGTGAATGTTTTGAACATTGTAATGAGCAGAGTTGCAATTAACTCCAATAACTCCACAACTGTTAACACTGATACTCCAATCCACATTCCCATCAGTCCACCGATATCAGACAGAAAACTTGGCATCTGTGAAAAGATAAAACGTAGAATATAAACATGTTCTCAACATTCTACGTTTAATGCAAGTAAGACAAGCTTAAAGGAAAACTCCACTCTTAAAGCAAACGGACGTTTAATTGATGGAAATACTGCCTTATTTCAAATTTCGGTTGAAAGCCCAGCGATGAGGTATCAGTGTCAGACAAAACAGGGTTTGCCTATCACCTATATTTGCTTTAAAATTTCCCGTGCGCCGCCATCTTGGATTACATGACGTCATATGGTTGCCAAATTGTTTCACACAAAAGATGCTCTGCTTCCAAACAATAACGGCAACCACATGACGTCACAAAATCCAAAATGGCGGTGCACGGGAAATTTAAATACGAAAATCGGC
>JAHPZR010031218.1:20000-40630 GCA_019787425.1 Platygyra sinensis
AATTCGAAAAAATTGTTGGTATACCGTGCGGTATTGGCAGTACTAGGGCGGTTTTGCCAAAAGACGAAAACGAAATATTGTATACTTACCATGGTAGTGTAGGTCACATTGTATCGCCCAAACATGCTTTCATGGAAAAGATCAGTTCTGGCTTTGCAGCTGTTGTTTCCAAATGGATCAAGTCTTCCAATAACAACCTAATCCATCAACCGCAGATGACAGAACATTAAGGAATTATTTCAAACATTAATTGACTTTTTTCAGATTTGGAACATTATTTTTGTAACACGTAATACTTTTTTCAAAAACACTTTATTATTTGCATCCTGGTATTACTGGCCTCTAGCTGATTGTAGAGCAAAGTGAACTGCTAATTTGCATTTTGCAAGCTTACAAGCATCATTCAACAGTCAAGATTGATTAACAGGATTTAAATTACTGTCAAAATGTCAAAATGTCAAATGTTTGTTTATAGTGGTCATGCACTTAGCTACACCTAGCTAGTTCACAGGCATACCACTCAAACTGAAGGAAACAAAGGAATTGTCAGCGATTTGCTCTTTTTTTCATAACCTGTACCTCTTCTTTGCACAAACAATTTTGAAAACCAATGGGACTCCTGGTCTATTGCTGGCATGTCTCTGACTCAAAACTATGTGTTAAGTTTGAATGAATATGAAGTTGTGAAATATTGTGTTACAGTAGTATTACCTTACGAAGCTCCATGGCTGTGGAAAAACCGGGAGAGACGCTGATTCCTTGTTCATAGGGGAATGGCATTTCTTTCTGGACTCCAACGGAAACTCGAATACCAGCTTCTTGGGAAAGATGACTCACATACTCGTGTTGTTCAATATTGATTTCTAAGGTCAGACCTGGAAAAAAAGGACTAAAATAAATAAACTCTGTGTATTGAAGCCGAACTTCAGAAAACTCTTTACCCTCGATACATGGAGACGGCACGAAAAAATTGTGGTAATAGAGAGCTACAGAACCTTACCAAATTAAACGTTATCTTGTATGATAACTAACTGAATTAAGGAAGAGGAGAAAATGGAGGCAGCGTGGCCGAGTGGTTAGAGCGCCGGATTTGAAATCTATAGGTCGCGGGTTCGAATCCTGTTTTGACCACCAGCTGATGTTGTTCTCGGTAGCCCCGAGTTTAACTTCTCGGCTACGCTTGTAAATAGCCAACTGGTCTGCCTCCCGCCAGTAGTTGGGAATCTTAACCTAGCATTGTTTATTAGAATACTTATTTATCATTGTTTACATTGGTCCTGAAAAGCCCCAATGCGGAGTGGCCAATTACGTATACATGTTTTTTTACACAAAGTAAATAAATTTTGTGTATTGAACCAGGAGCGCGTTAATTGCGGAATCAATAAACTGATCTTTAGAATAACCCTTTGTCCCCTCAGGTGCATGGAGGCGGCACGAAAAAAACATGTTGTGAAGTATTACAGAGCCGTATCAAACCATATTTTGCATGAGATTATAAAATGGAGGTTTTTGCTTTCACTTCTTAGCCGAAATGTGAAAGGAAGTTACTCTATTCCAGAACGTCCACCTTTCAATTCTTTGGTCCCTGTGGAAGGTCCATACATTTGCTCTTATCTCAGTTAACTGCTCTCTAGCGGCCACTTCTCCACAACGTCAACGACCACTAAAATACGTCCCCACTAAGAAAATAACTACTCGACAACAGTTAGTTAATAAACGACTGACGACTGGTATACAAAATACCATTTTTTTAATCTCTGTTTCTGTTTGGTCTCTATTTTGATTGTGTAACATACTTACATGCTACGATAAGCATTGGTTGTTGTTGCACCCCAGGAAAAATTACAGGTGTCATATTGCACCCGTACCTCTCAATAGCGGCCACCACTCCACGGCGGTCACTTTCCGTTGAACCCGAAGTGACCGTTGAAGAGATGTTCGTAATAATATAATCGGTAAAATCTTTATTACGATGTTTCTGAACTCAAACCCAAAGTCAATTAAACTAAACCCGATAACCTCGATCGGGTTCGAAATTTGGTTTAACGAGTTAAGAGACTTACACATCGCTTAGAAAGTTCAGAAAATAAAACTGAAACATCACTTGAAATATTACCATCAAGGCATTTCGTTGAAGGCTAGAATACCCGAAAACTGCATTCAAGCTAAGCAAAGTAATGCTTATATAAACTTACAAGGGAGATCTTCGTGCATTACTTCAATGTTTCTTGAAGTTTAATAGGGCTTCAACTCTATTAAGCCATTTGGCTATCTGGGACACTGTAAGTGAACGAGTTGTGGCACAATAACAACACTGTACTATACACTTGGGCTTTTATTAAAAAATTAAATTTAGATTTAGACTTTGGCATTGGCGACCACAAAATCGCTGGAAAAGAATTCCTTACGATTGGCTGCCTTGAAAACTAATACTCAAGACCTGTCTCAAGACAAATTCCATCAATGAAATATTCCTTTAAATTTAACACAGCAGCTTCCAAAGAGAAAAAAAACAATAGTTACCGAAACCAGGCTGAGAAGTGTTCATGACATTCACATGAATGCCATTTACATCTATTCCTTTGTTAAAAGTGTAGCAGTTACCATAACGTCTATGCCAAAAGCGGGTCCAGTATTTTTGCATGTCATCTTTCCTGCAATAAAAGACATACGACAATATGCTAAGGCCCGTAACATGGCTTAGAGCAACGATTTCACTTAGCGTCCTCTTTCGAGTTTCGCGCCCCTAGACATGTGCAAACATTCGTAAAATTGGCAATATTGCCTTAATATCATGGAATATGACATTAATACGCGTATTGTGATTGGTCAATTTAGTGGGCCATATTCTACTGCACGGACCGTTAAAAGCTAAAGCTAAACCAAAATGCTTCGTGATTTATAGCCAAGTTTTCGTATAGCCAATAGAAGTGTAGAACTTTTTTTAGTTTTGGTGACGACTTAACAACGTCGATTTCAAATTGACTCAACCTGCGTCAGAAATTCGAAGCCTTTCCGCAGGAATAGAAATGGTTCCTGAACCCGTCAGACACACACCAGAGATTTAATAAATGTCTTACTATCTACTTCTTCTCGGTCCGGGGGCCATAAGTCAAAGAGGACTGAAAAATCGAGGATCCGTAATTTACAGTCCCACTGCGTTATCTGCGTTCCAGTGTAATTCCGTACCATGTGACAGCCTGAGGATCGTGCTATGGCCTATTGAGGCTCGTTGTTGTATGGACAATTACCCGCACTCTTGTGGTGAAATTTTTAATGTGACCACTAATCGTCTTGTTTCAGAACATAAATCTTTACACTCTAGAAAGGCCCAATGGACAAATCAAAAGTACCAGAACCTGGTAGGCTCTGATCAGCAAATGCAAAGGCTTGAAGAAACTGTACACAGAAAGGCTGACTGTACGGTTGGGGTTAACTGTTACCTATTTTCCTAAATAATTGACCAAATAATTTATCTCGAGGAGGAGGGATATGTAAATTAGTTTACAAGAAATACAACATCCAGCCATAAAACACCGTATCAATACCGCAGAAGTTTACCGCTTTATTTGCGAAAAAGCTGTGAATTTAACTTACAGACATTCCATGCCGTTGTAGTGGCAGCTTAATATCATGTCGTCTATCTGATGGCCATAGTTCTGCAGGTGTTCTACTGGGATTTCAGCAAGGTTTTCAAGGACATTTTGAATCAATTTCTCTTTCTCTGGCAGATCTTCAAAATTCGGCACAGCTTGATTCCCAGTTTGAGTTGTTCGAGGTTTTGATGACGCTGTTCTGATAGATCCTATTATCGTTGAATAACATCAAAATCGTATGTTTTAGTTTTTCCTATCTTAATAAACCACTATTTTCAGGTGTTCTTTAAACTCAGAATCATTTTTTTACCTGGCCAAAATAATCAAAATACCGCAATTGAGCATGCATTTTAACAACTGGAATAGTCAGGTATGTCCATGATTGAACGCTAATGAGATTCAAATTCTTTATGATAAGCACCACAAAGTGTCCTCATTGGTAAAAGGTCACCTAAACACACAGTTCTGTCAAATATGAAGTAATATGAAAATATCAAATAACCCTGCCAAATATGAAGTACTAATTAAAAATACCATTGCGTTCAGTCCTGGACACAAGTGGGACAAGTGGGACTAGTGGCACATGTGACATAAAAAAAGCCCCAAACCCTGAATGTCTTACAAGCCGGATGAACTCTGTAAAGGTGTACAGTTAAATATTTCTGAAAACGCAAATAGAGTTATTTTTTGAAATTTTAAACAATGAAGAATAACTTCTTTTCCATGAGCAACGAGTGCGAATGCTCGTCTTGCATAGACAGAGAACCAATCCAATTTTCACAAATTAAACAAAACTGATTCCATATATACTTACGTCCGCCTAGAACTTCAGGAAACTCAGTTAAAATGCTGCTTGGAATCTTCGATCGGCGAATAATGTTTAGATTGCAGAGCGTGATTTGAGGAAAAGCAATTTTCTGCAAAATACGTAAAACATTAAGACACACTCAGATACACACTGGAGAATTTATTCTTGCCTATGCATGCCTGCTTGTAAACTTACATGCCTGTTTCCTCAATTCCTTCCATCCATCCTTCCTTCCTTCCTTCCTTCCTTCCTTCCTTCCTTCCTTCCTTTTTCCCCTCTCCTTCCGACCGGGGGCTCAGCTCGGTCGTAAGGTCATAGGTAAGTTTCTTATCGGGGACTCTCCTAGCAATAAAACTTACTAATATATTTCTCAATTTTTCTTCACTGTACCTCATTATGGCCAATACTGGTCCTAGTTTTCAGAGGCTTCGATAAGTATTGCTGCGTGATGACATAAAGCTGCTGTAAAAATATTCCAAACGCCGCAGCACAGACTAAACACCAGAACAATGTTTGGGGTCGTGATTCGGAGTCAGCCACTCGTCCATATCCATGCGCGGTGGTAAAACCAAAACATCTCAGAACTTTCTCTTTTAAGTGGAGCATTAGACCTTGTCTAGCTGGCTTCGACTGAGAAAATGTTGACATTGCTGATCCTAACTATAATGTGGTGACACCCTTCATCTCAATCACATCTAAAGTTAAAAATTTTTACAGTTAAAAACGGGACTCAATAGAAACGAAAAGTCGATGGCACTGAATACAAGAAAAATTGCTGTAAGATACATTTATATGAAACAAAGAAATAAATAATGTAAAAATCGAACAATATTTGATGCCATAAGTGGTATTGCAACATTGGCAAGTTTGAAAGCGTATGAGAGATTATTTGTAGTTACAGGCGAAAATAAAATAAAAATAAGAATGGCTATGCAGGGCAATCCACGTTTTAGGATTGCTCTTAAGCTATGAATTCAGTCTCGTATTTTTGAATCAGATAGCGTGACTATCTTAGCGTCATTATAAGTTATATTTGACTGAGATTAAAGATAAAATTTCGACACTGCTGGAGTTGACTCCTAACAAAGAATGTAAAATTGAAAATCTGTTTTGAGTAGAGGGTAAAACTAAGTAATTACATTAGCAAGACTGACTGCCATTGATGAGACCTAGCATGACCCGCCTCCGACAAATTCTCGAATAATAAGACACTCTTTCTTTTTAAATTAATAAGAATATGTTTTATCAAAGCTCGAGGTTGAAATTTGTGAAATTTTGGGAATCTTTTAGGAATAAACCCGAACAGAGATTTTGAGAAAAAGATTTTTTTTTTCAAAATTTGTGAATGCAACACAATCATTTGTTTTTTACTAAACCGCACAAAGTCTTCCTTTCTCTAAAAGGCAAAACAAGGTAATTAAGGAGCAAAAAAAACAGCAATAGCCGTATGCTCGATGCTAATAAAATTTCTTCAAGTAGTTATGTGCGTCATCAGGCCTGCAGGCTGGATCCAAAATTTCTTCAACACCATCCAGGCACCAGATACATTCGAAAACGAAAATGTTATACGCTACAATCTAAGACTATTCACAAGAATATTTTTAGCCTAAAATCGGCTGAAAAATAAGCATACTAAGCCTCGGCAGCGAAAGAAATGTAAAAAAAAAGTAAATCTCATTTATAGTGGTCGTGCGCTTAGGGCCTACACAGGCAAGAGATGTTAAGTTGTCGACAACTATTTGTTATTGTCAAATAAAAGTTATCGACAACTAATAGAGAGTTGCCGATTACTAAAAACGCAATGTGCGAGATAAGTTTTCGACAAAAAAACGCTAACTGTTTAGTTGTCGATAACTTCGCAGTTTCCCTTTTTCAGAAGGGAAACTGCTAGTCGTCTACAAAGTAAAATTTTCGCATTTAGTTGTCGATAACCTGTCCCACAGACTATGTTTTTTGGTCGTCGATAACATTTGGCTGTCGATAACAAATCATAGTTGTCGACTTCTCAATATCTGAGGAGGTCCTTAGCTAGTTTACAGGCATGCCACTAAAACAAAGGAAACATATTCTTATTAAAAAAGAGCTAGATAGAAAAAAAGGGAAACAATATGCTTAAAGAACGAGTGTACTTACTAAAAAGCAACAACAAAACAAACACAAACAAGCAATTAAACAAGCAAAGAAAAAAGATAACCCTAAGAATACATTACAACTTACATATTGTGAGGTTCAGAAAAAAGAAAAGTATAGCAACTAGCCCATCTATGAATCTTTTTTGAAAATTTGATCGAAATGGAAAATTTTTGTTGCTCTGCGATCACTTTCAATATTTCACGAAAGATGACGAGATATAAAACTCACAGAACAGAGACTTCAGTGTATAGCAATAAAAATTAGTTAAGTTCATCCACACGAAGACTCAAAAATAGGAGTAAAAAAATTGACCCCTCTTTCTGTTGTGCGTTGTGCAAGTGCTAACTAGTGAAAACGGTTATATTCACAATTAAAACAATAGATGACCATAGTTCTCACTATAATTGTAATCCCCCCTGTATGGCTATAACTGCATTTTAGACTAAAAATAAGAGTTATCATTTTTAGCTACTTTTAATATAGCTTTTACAGTTTCCTTGATGTAGTCCAGTAAACAAATTGTTTGTGGGTTGATTAAGGTTGCGTTTCTTAAAGAAAATCCGAGATTGGATTCTTAAATTCGAAAGCGTCTGAAAACGAAGAATCCACTCTGAATGTGGATTCTTCGGCTCCTTTGAGGCATCCTGATACGAATGATCTTGGATTGAACTGTTAAGTAAAGAAACGCAAAATCCTTCTTCGAATTCTTTCCGATTTAAAAATGCAACCTTGGACTTTCTTAAAGAAACTAACCGTAAGTCTGGTTGAGAATGGAACTAAGGCTAAAACTGAGTGAATCTCGGAAATATTTGAGTTTTCCTCGAAATCTTGGGACCCTTCAGGGCTAGCGTTAGTCAACAATTCTCTTCTCTGTTAGTTTCTGTATCCAAGTGTCAGTCTCGCATTTTTATCAAAGAATTTTCGCAGCGTACTCGTCTCTTAAAATTCGTCACTCCCCCTCCCCCTCAGTAAATTCTGAAAAACGGCAAAAATGTCCCTAAAAGTAACTATGGTGCGGTCACACTAGTAATTGATTACTCTATTAACCATAAGTAGTCCAGAAATCGTGGCCGTAATGAATACTTAGACGACACCTTGCGCCATAAATGCATTTACCAGACTTGCAAATACCCGTGAAAACGACAACACTCGTACGTGCTTGTTATTATCACTACAAACAGACATTTAGAAAGGTTTTTTACATACACGAGAACGAAGACAAAAACGAAATAAGGAGGAAAAAAGAGACATAATGACTGGTACAGATTTTGAAATCAACATCACGTTGCCAACATGATCATAAACCTTTAGGCGATAAATCTATTTTCTTTTTATATCCTTAAATGTCGTATATCTCAGACTATAATTTTATGCAGTTCGTTACATCTACGGCTATAATGTTTCCCAGTGCTTCATGAGCAAATTGATTTTTTTTTACTCGAAGATCACAAAGTCTATAAAATAAAAGACGTATTAAAATTCTCGCTTTGATTTCTTTGCTAAGAATTGATTGAATTGACAATAAAACTTTAGTATGCCTCAACTTGGCCTTGTTAAGTGATACAGCAGAATAATTTTAAAAGACTCTCACCTTTTTTCATCGACGAAAGCGGTTTCAGGAAAATATAGAACATAGACGATATTGGGTTGAAGGAAATCAATAATTCATACAGTATAGATCAGTCCAAAATCTCCAATATAATTGTTTTTGTAATAAGTAGACGTCAAAACTTCATACTGCGTTCCATAAATCACAAACACAATACACATTTTTTTTTCTGTTCACCTTTTCCTCTAGTAATCATAACCATAACCATACAACCCTTGTATTTTCGCTCTTATCAATTCTTATGCAATGATTTGCCCCACGCGCAGCGTACAATGGGATTTCTGAAAACCGACACCTGTACTCAACATTATCTTTGATAAACCTTTCGTTGCAACTAGCAAGGATTAATTGGGTGAGGTGTAACCGTTATGGCATTCTTATAATTGACGAGATGACTCATATTTCCAATGTATCTGCTTTGATTCCACACAGTGTGAAATTTGTGATAAGCATCTTGAACGAGGCTATGTCGGACGACCATTCTACTTAGAGGAAGATCTCGTTACACTCCTCAGAAAATTCCCATCTTTGGGGCGCAACTGATTGATTAATCCTAGGTAATATTACAATGTAAGGGAATTACATTAATGTTTCTTTAACTTTTCAATCATAGTTGAGCAACTAAGAAATAGTTTCTTAAAGTTGTGAGTGATTCTGGCAACAATTTCAACACTAGAAAAAGATTGCGTGACATCCAATCACAGAAGAAGTAGGCGAAGATGAAGGCGAATCTTGTGCAGTTTGATGCCATTCAGACAGTTTTATGACAGTGGAATAAGTATTCCAGGTTTTTCTTCTCAGCCCGTTTATTTGTGTAAATATTGCGGAAAATGGGACGCTTTATGAAGATATATAAAGACCCAATTTTAGCCAGGACCTATTGCACGCTGTGCAGCGTTGAAAAACACTAAAACACTTACCACCATGTAAACCAATTCAATAAGAGACGCGCAAAAAGCATAATGCTAAATACTGGACATTTAATGAATTAAAATCCCAATAAATTATTTTATGAATGCACATTAAGTTGAATCGTTGATAATGCTCGGAATTTGGGTAATTTTTGTTTTAGTTATTCATTGATATACGCGCGACAACTTTCATTTGGTGCTTTCACCTGTCTGAAGTTTAATTAGTTGTTACGAGAGGCATGTAAAAAATAGAAGATATTTTAGGAATTTTATTGGGAGAGTCCCTGATTAGTCGACCGCCGAGCTGACTAGAAGTTTTAGACACTTTACTAAAGTTTATCGATCGATTGATTGATGAACACAAAAGAAAGAAACCACAATGATATCGATTTATATCTCTCTCTCTCGAAGCCTTCAGGTAAAGAGTCGAGGGCAACCAGAGGGTTTTACAGCGGACACAAAGGCTATATATAGATATCTGAGTTCTTTCCTGTCTAATTTCTTTCTAAACCGAAAAAAAATCTAACTAAATAAATTTCTTTCTTTCTTTAGGTTCAACAGTTAAAGAGATAAAAAGCAAAGCTCTTACCGTGGCAATGAAGAAGGAGGAAAGCTAAATGCCGCTAGCATAGTTTGTCATATGCAACGAATTAAAAGAAATCAATAATGTATATGCCATGTGCAAGCGTTGATTTCTGTTTTAACTGTATTAGATATGTCTAAACACTAGCAATGCCATACTGTGCTAAATGCGATTTGTTTTGGTCAGCCCCCTTTTTAGCTGAATACCGACGTATTTGAACCGCAGACGTCAAGCGGCAGTTTACTCCTTGCTTTTATGGCGTTTTCACTCACCCCCAGCAGAGAGCTAGAAAGCTATCATTGCGCCATTTAAAACTTGACGATTTCAATAAAAATTACAAAGACGCCCCTCAAAAAGAAGTCTTTTCCGGTTTTCTGATTCACGTCCTTTTCGGCTGTACTGCTATCGAAAACTGAGAGAAAGAATGGCATCATCATCACTTGTTCAGGGATGTTTACCAGATGCCGGCATTAATTTTCCAACATCGTCCGCATATGATTCATAAATGTCTCAAAAACCGAATTGTATGTATAGAAAGTATGTAATACATAGGCCCTCAACAACTTTGAAGTTTAAACCGTTAAGGCACTGAGCTCAAAATCTGGCGACGTTTCCTTGGTTTATCTAGGAACAGTTTGGTGTACCATTTCACTGCATTGTCAGAGATCTTTATGTTCCACGACAACCATATTTTGAAAGCATGTTTTACAAATTTGAATATTTCTTTTGTAATTTTTTTGCGGTAACTTTTATTTTTCAGATATTTCTAGCTTTCCTTATCAGTTCCGGCTATTTACGAGGCATTTATGATTTTTTAGGAGTGTTTTTGACTTTTCTAAAGTTTTGGAAACCTAATAAAATGCAAGATGGTGGAGGCATTTCCACAATGAAAGCATCATCGTTATGTCTCACTATGACATCGTTTCACGTCACTGACCTCAAACAAAATATATATGTTTTGACCTGGTATCCTATTATTTTCACTGTCACAACTTGAATGCTCTAATTACAAAGAGAGCTCTGCAATCCCCACCTCGGCCGAACGAGACACTGTCGGAATAGGAGGTTCAGGTCAATATAGACATTAAACTCATCAAAACTGAATGACATCTATTTTATTTTGCTCCAAAATTGTACAAGAAAGTTAGATTTTTTGATAGGGATCTGGTCAAGCATAGGACGTTCCGTTACAGAGTGCAGTTGTGCCCACAGGGATCTATTTATACAAAAATCAAGATATTATGCCTCAGAAGAGATAAAATTAGGATCAAATATAGTAATTCAAATTGAAGTAACTGTTCTGAACAATACACCTTATTCCAAAAATGGCCGCTATTTTACTATTCTTTGGTTTGCTTGGAAATTAGCCCTTGTGCCTCGTTCTTAAACTCTAAATTAAAAAGAATATTTTACCATGAATGAGGCTACAAGGGCTAATTTGCAAGCAAACAAAAGAACAACATAATGGGGGCCATTTCGGAATAAGGTGTATGATCTTTAATTAAAAGAAAATGAAAAAATACAAAATATTTATCATAACATTTGTCAGAGGAAAGCCGAAGAACATGAAGCTCTACGTCGTTGAAAGCAGCGTGTTCGTGTTAAATTCATAAGGAATAGACATAAATTTTTTTCCAAATATTTGTGCCATAAAAGTAATTTTGCTTCGATTTAAGTTTACGTCTCAATAGTTGGAATCCACTTTTGAATTGGATTGGAAATGCAAAGGATTAACAAAGTTAGCATCTTGAACAGTTTTGCCTAAATACACTGTAGTTCGAGTTCGTCTTTTGTAATCCGTCTTAATCTTCTCCATCCTTAAACATCCTTGGTCCTCAGGCGTTGTGATTCATTATTATCTCTGGTATTTTTTTTTTATCTTAGCACACTTCTATTTACTTAGGGACAAAAAGAACTCAAAATGTCTGCGCTGCTTTAACGTGCTACTGGAACGAAATTTTCGTATCCTCTTTTATTTGCTCAATCTATAGTTTTCAACCTACTTAAAATAATGGTGAGTTTTATTTTTGTCAAATCCCAACGGAAAGTGCTGTTTTTAGTCGCCGAAATCGACTTTTCGAGCAAAACTGTGTCCGGGCTCTGGAACCGAGTTTAAGTACCTTGTGACGTCACTGGTTGTGTTCACGTATGAAGCGCGATAGATTCCCTCTTGTTTTCACTTGTATTCAAGTTTGTTCTTCATTTTAGGTTGTTGGGAACTACGAAGATTGTCTTTGCTTGGAAAAATAACAGTACTTAAGAGCTTGATAGTTTCTCAATTAGTTTACATTTTGTCGCCCCTCCCAACAAATCAACGTGTGTTAGAAGAGATAAATACTTTATTTTTCAACTTTTTATGGAATGGCAAGGGAGATAAGATAAAACGAAACACAATGATTAGCGACTACTCAGAAGGTGGCCTGCGAATGATAGATTTAATATCCTTTAACAAAGCTCTCAAATCCACGTGGGTTAAGAAGTATCTCGATCCAGAAAATCATGGCAAATGGAAGCTTGTTTTTGATTGGCAATTACAACACTATGGCGGCCCACTCTTTTTCAGAGGTAACCTTAATAGACATGACTTATCTAAATTTATCAATACAACAGATGCCTTTACTACGGAAATTTTACAACTTTGGTCAGAAATAAGCTACGAGGCGAACGTGAACTCTACTGACCATTTTCTTTCATTACCTCTATGGCACAACTCTTTGATACGAATCGACAACAGACCCGTATATTATAAATCGTGGAGCAGTAAAGGTATCCAGAATGTTACAGACCTTCTTAAAGACCAGAATACCTTTTTTATCTTCTCAAGAACTTCAGGAACGATACAATGTTAAAACAAACTATTTAGTTCTTCATAGCCTAAAATCTTCTTTAAAATCTTTGAGAGAAAGACGGTCACTTAATACTACATCCTCTCAAAGCTTTCTGCAAAGTTTCTTAAAAGCCAAAAAGCCTAGCAAGGCTATTTATGACAGGCTGGTTACTATAAAGCAAAAAGCTCCTTTTCGAAGCCAGGAAAAATGGTTGGCTGATTGTGAACTTGAAAGCCATGAAACGATTGACTGGAAGTCGGTTTACCTACTCCCGTTTAAATGTACGAAAATTACTAAATTAATCATCTTCCAATTTAAACTTTTACATAGAAGACTTGCTACGAATTCCTTTCTCAAGAAAATAGGAATAAAACAAAGTGACTTGTGTACCTTCTGTAAGACTGAGGAGGAAAGTCTGATTCATCTATTTTGGTCTTGTGGTATAACCTCTATCTTTTGGCAAGAATTTAAACAGTGGATAACAACAAATTATGAAAATGTAACCAGTAATTTTAGTCCAGCAACAGTATTAGGCTTTAAGCCTTTTTTCAGCAGCAAGAAAACTCGTCTTTTATGCTTAATTGCTAGATATTTCATTTGGGTCTGCAGAACTCAAGAGGCGGTTCTAAGACTAGAAAACTTCGTAACTTTGCAACACTCGTTCGATGTCTGTTAATTTGTCTCCTGTGCCTCCCAACTTAATAACACCGATACGCTATTCACAAGGCCGTGTGGCTGTTGATACAAGTAAATATTTTACAATTAAATAGGAGATTATTCAAATTTTCTCTCTTTTTTTGAAATGCAATAGTAGCGGACTGTAATATGTCATGTTACTAATGTATTGTATTGTATCGTAATGTATTTTTATGTTATGTAATACATTGTAGTATATTGTTGGTGTAATTTTTAATTATATCAAGCTGTAAGTAATTGCAATGTAATTCTAGTATCTTTCTTAGTAACATTAGTATTGTATTTTAAGTAGCCTCGTATTTCTTTACGCTCTCAGTATCGTATTGTAAAGTAGTGCATGTGTAAGAAGTGCAATTAGTAAGTATATTGTAAGTGTAATGTTGGTACTGTAAGTAGTGTAAGTGTTTTGGAGTTGTAAATAAAATTGCATTGATACAAAAAAAAAAAAAGTTTGTTCTTCATATTATCATCAATACCTAGTAGTTTTCTACCTTGTAATTTCTGTCCAGCCTTGACAGAAAATACACATCATAGACGTTAGAGGGCGCCAGAGTCTAGATTAACGAAATGAATGCTACAGAATTAGAACAGCTCAGTATATACCTTTCGAACATCTTGAGTAGACGATTGGAGACTTCGAAGACGAGTGTGGCTACTTTTATATCAAGACCTGAAGCCTGAACACGATATATCGTCCTTTTGTTTTCAGCCTGGATCTGAAACTTGGATTCTCACTGTTATCTAAAGTCTATTTAACCTAGGTTTTAATATGTATCTTCCGCAACTTTACTGCATTAATTAAAAGCGGTAAGCACATCAGCCATCCGCACAATCACGAAATTATTAACGGTCCACAAGCTTTGCAGAGAGTACTAGATTGCACACAGAGGGCATCTTTTTATGATACCAATAAGTGAGAGTTGTTGTGAGCATCGTTGGAACTAGAATTGTGGTCTACAGCACAGATACGCATCAGGGTAAACAAAGCGGGAATATTTTGCTTTTCTTACACGTATCACTCCCAAATGCAACATTTCACGGCCGATGGATTACTTTGTGTTCGTTAACGTACATTATGTCTACGATCTTCATTTATTAGTATCCAAGTTCAAAGCAATTAATTCCTTAAAACATCACTAGTTTACATTTCGAAGGTTTATTTTCAGAATGTGAACTAATTTGCATATATGATCTTTGATCTTTTGCTGCCGACACGGTCACGCTTTCTCTAGTTTCCTGAAAACACGGGGTCATGGCAGCTTAGTTTGTCTTTAAAGTTTTAAATTCGTTACCTGTATATAAAAGACGAGCGTTTCTTAAATTTTTGCTGCTGTGGTAACTCGTAGGATGTAGTAGGCTCGATTTCCGCCGCTTTCTCGTGTCCAACCAGATAAAAGGTCACTGCATATATAGCACAATCTTGCCGCGCGGCGAGCGTCGGGTTTCCTCTAAGCGAAGCGACTCGAAGACTAGAAGCGTTGTTGCTGCGATTCGTCCAGCAATACTCCGGATAATATTTCCAAAAGCCGCTTTCTCTTGTTTTCATGTCTATTTTACTTTATGAGTGTAGCTATTATTAAATGAGTGATCGCCATTTGATAAGTGTCCTGGTCGTTTCGGACTCGTTTGCTTGCTTACAAAAAACATCCTGGAAATATCCAATTGAATAGACTGAAAGGCTTCAGGATCAACTCTCCGCCTCTTCAGGTTTAAGGCTACTGTTATTAACTGCTTCACAGCTCTGAGATGTCCTAGAGATGTTTTTCGGGGGCTTTGAACACTAATCTCTTCTCCCATAATCACTCTATATTTTCAGTGAGGCATCAGAGTAACACAACCAGTGACGTCACTACGTTGTTTTGGCCGCGCCAAGATGACCGCCAATTTTAGGCTCACCTGGTCAACTTCGAACGGCTGAAAAAGCAGTTTTCACTTACCGTATGCGAAAAAAAAGGTTGCAGTGTTTCCAAGTAAGGTTCAAACTTTATTATTAAGCAAAAATGTTACATGCGAAAATTTCGTTTCAGTAGCACTTTAAGAGTTTTTTCTCATTATGGCTTTATCTTTACATTAATCATGCTTAAGATCCATTATTTCAAGTTACAGATCAAGTATTTTGATTGCTCAGGAGAAAAGGTTAGTCTTGATAAGTCTTTAATTCGCTTCAACAAATTCTTATAATTGTAGCTACCATAACCTTCATCTTTTGTCCGGGCGACAGAAAAAGTCTGATTAGAAATAATGCACCATCGAGTATTCTAGGCAGGGCTGTCATTTGCTTGTACTTCAATGACATTAGCTCGTGGTTGTTTAATTCTTTTTAGAATTGTGTAACACAACGACGCCAACAGCTCTAGAACTTCCACACACGTCAGTGCTGAAATGCCAATCCACATGCCCATGATCCCTCCAATATCTGACAAAAATCTTGCGAACTGTTGGTAAAAAAAATGAACTTTATGAAAGGCAACTATTGAAAATCACATTTAGTTGAAGAGGGCCGTCCAGTTTTCTTTTACAAAATGGAAACAGTCTTTTGTTACAAGCATAACTCTTGAGCGAAGTATGAGAAATGGGGTTAAAATATATTTTCCACTGGCCATTGTCGCAAAAGCATGCTTAGTTTAGACTTCTATCTCAAGCCCAGATCATTTCCCTCCTAGGTGAGAAAAACAGATGATTCACAAAGGTTTATAAAAGAAATTCTATCCCTGTCTCGCAATGGCTTTCTACGACGTAGTGAATGGTTTGCCTCCTTTTTATTAAGATTAGTACTGTGACAATTGAAATTTTATTTTTTCCTACCGTGTAAGCAGGTTCTTCCTCTATTACTTCAAAATTGAGTTCTCCGTAATACACCTTCAACTTCAAAAAGTTTTCACTAAAACAAATAATCACAACAAGCAGAATAAGGACTGATTAATGTTCGCAGCCAAGTGCGTTAAATTTTGGTGCTTACAAATAACTAAAACTCAGGGAACCGCAAAGCAAGTGCATAGCAAGTCCAGGGTTCACAGGCAAATTTTCAAAAAAAAATCCATTGTTTTCGTTAGCTGCCAAATTTTTCGTTTCTTTGTGGTGCATAAATTGGCTAGCGGCGTTAACTTTCTAACTTTTGTGAAACCTCCTAGTTGTCTTCAAAAATCATTCGTGAGCCACTAATCTCACACACCTCAGATCATCGGAGTGATTCCCAAGTTTTTGTTCATCTAGTTCGTCCTCGAAGGTACCCTGAAAGTTATTGAAATTAACATCGGGCAGAATGCTTGGACATCATTAATTATTCATAACCACTGAAGCGGGGAAATTTGAATGTGAGCGCCGCTCATTAGCCCAGAATAAGAGAAGAAAGAGCCGAAATCAGCCAACCGGCGTTAATAAAACTCGCTTCCCAGATTTACAGAAGCAACAACTTAAAAACCCAAGAGCGGGCTTTTGAAGAGGAAGGGTTAATCTTTCATTTGCACATAAAAGGAAGAAGTTTTACAAAGTGTAAGGCCTATCCCTTTAACCTTGAAAATGACAAAAAAACGGGTATTTTTTGTATGGAAGCCAAATTCCAGAGCGATTTTCTGAAAACTCAAACTAGCTTCCAAAAACCCAAGAGCGGGAAATGGAAGATGGATCTTTCCTGAAACAGAATCCGTTTTGATTTTGAAAATGGGTGAAGGATAACCACTATCCCTTTTAGTTCTAAAATTTTAAGTCGGAGTTCCGTTCGAAAATGGCGCTGATGCCATTGTTTTCAGCCCATGACTGAATAACAGTGGTTGCCAATACGAAACAAAAGGCTCTTCAAGAAAATCATTCATTTGGAAAATTTATGATTTTCCGCGAATTTCAAAACAGCAGCTTGGTACAGCTGCTGGTTTATTCAACACGCGATGAACGAGCAAAGCGAAGATAAATGTGATCGGGAGCTCTTTTCAGAGCTCTTCATGACAATAGACTTTGTTCCGAGCTTAAAGATCTAGACTACATTAGCTTCATACAATGTTTAAGATCATTAGTCTTTGCGATCAAAAGTCGCCGGTGATCGAAATACGCCTGTAATTCGAAATGAACTGGAAATTTCTTAAAGTAAAGTAAAATTAGGTAAATTAAAAAGTAAAGTGAAGTAAGACATATGAACTCCAGCAGGTCGGGCATGTCTAAAATCTACTAACAAAACCGAGGTCGATCGTTTATTTGTGTTTGTTTGTGTTCGGTAATCGAGCAAAATCGAATATTTTATTTACTGTGATTGATCTTGATCGTTTGATAATCAAACAGTCGACTGAACTCGATAATCGACCGTTAGGCACCCGAACGATTGATGTTAGCTTGGGCTCGATTACCGAACAATTCGATTGGATTTGCCGGGATCAAATCGACTACCAGGACATCGATCGCCGTGTTAGCTAGTGTTTGGGTTCGCTTAGGACGTAACGAAAGAGAAAACTTGTCTATTCAAACAAAGTAAGAAACAAAAGCGGTTTGTGCTAAACGAAACAAAGGGAGTAACAATAGCGCACTGGTTTCATTGTTTAGTTTGCCGCCTCCATCAGGCTAATGAGCATTGCCGTGCGTTCATAGCAACCAATGAATAAGCTTCTTTTGGGTGCTATGAATAATAACAAGCGTTACAACAGACCTTTCCAACTGCAAGTAAATGTCCCGAGAACAATAGGCATTCTTCGCGATGAGAAAAATATCACATTTCAACTATATTTTTATTGTCATTAAGGAAAACACAAACAAACAGACAAACAAACAAACAAACAAACAAACAAACAAGCAAACTTAACGACAAGCTGAAATCAGAATACATTTTATTGCATTTCCTGTTGCTCAACAAGCTGGGGGCTGTTACGATCATTAACTGCAATCAGCGAATAGTACGTGCTCGTTCTAAAATGCTGCTGTCTTTAGTATGTGACCGTTTCCTTTATCACCATGACCTTTTAAGCATTTATTTTGACATTGTAACGGAATTTCCGATCTAGCTTCCCGTTCTTGTGTTTTCTTGTATTTTAACATGGTTTTCTTTCCAATGAAATCTTCACATATGTGGTCATTATACCAAACGGTTGGTCATCAGTCTTTGTTCTAGCATTCGCTTATGAAAACCAGCGCCACTCCGTGTGGAGCTGTTGACATACATATATTAAACTTAAAAAGGACTCGCAAATTAAGAAATTGACGTCAGTTTTTTATGCGTCTGTTTTGTTATTTATCATAAATTTCGTCATAGGGTTGTCAAAGTATCTGTGGATCCGTGAGGCAATAACAAACACAAGCGCAAACGAAACAATTTTTATTTCACGGTGAAAACGGCCTTGACGCAGGCATAAGCACAAGCACAAGGATCAAAATTTTTCCTTTTTCTTGTGCTTGTGCTCATGCTTACGCTTTGTTGCAACGAGTGAAGGCGAAATACCGCTCAGGCATAACACAAGCACAAGGATCTTTACAACACGTGGTTATGTTTGTCCAATGAAAACACTGGATCCAGATCACCTCGCGCTTAAACAGTTTTATAAAACAAAAAGGTTCCGATGGGCTTGTGCTTGTGTTTGTGCCGAATTTCGTTTTCACTTGGGTCATCCCCATTGCTTGTGCATTTGCCTGCTCTTGTGCTTGCGTGGCTAGTAAAAAAAAACTGCTTTAGTTTTCATCGAGCTTCGACTGTATTGTACACGTCTACAAAGTATACGTTACCCGATAATGTCTAGAGGGCCAACTTGCGACAGAAATCGTCATCTTGAAAGTACTCTCCCTTTGAAAGAAAAGCTAATTTTAACTACTAACAAAATTTGAACAAATTTATGTTGTGGTTAGAATTACTGCTGCTTGAAAGGATGCTGGCATGTATTTGGTCATTAACTCTTGTGGAACCTATGTAACTGCAAAAATAAAAAAAATTCGCGCTTAATCAAGCAGGTATATTCTGGTTTTAGAGATTACTTTTGTTGCGATATCTTATTACAAAGTTGTATTTAACCAGATAATTATTAACAAATGGTAAACGCCATAGCTATTGAGTTATGGATGCACGCGGGAGGTTGCTAAGCACGAACGAAGCGTAAGAGTCACACGAGGTGATAGCCGAGTGCGGCTCTAGCTTTTTGAGTGCTTAGCAAACCTCCAAAGCGCATCCATAACTCAATAGTGCACGCTATGGCGTTTACCATTTGTTTTATACCATAACATTGACACATTGGAAAGAGAGAAGTCTTTTTATTGAGCTACATCACAAAGCGCGCGCTTTACTTTAGTTATGTTATATTTAACAAATAAAGAAGCGTAAGCCGTGTATTACACTGTGATAAAACACGACAGGAATTTGGGAACACGAGGGAGTGTTCTCAGATGGCTGGAGTGTTTAATCACAGTGTAAGACACGGCTTAGGCTTCTTCATTTGCTTTATGATATAAATTTTACGCGCGCCAAACAATAAAACACGCTTTGGGTTTTTGACCAATCAGACCACGTGCAGGGCCCTATCTATATTTTAAAAAAAGATGTTAAATGTGAATGTCGAAAAATTGTGTAAACAGCTCCATGTAAATAACTGAATCAATTGATAGATTGGTTATTTTTTAACGTAATATATCAAGCAAGAAAGACCGTCTTTGATCACATTTCTAAACACTGAAAAAAGAGTTCTGAAACTCATTTATAGTTCATCAAGTTAAGACAAAGGAAATCACAACAGCAAAGAAGGTTTGGATATCCGGTCTTAATTAGCATAGATTTTGACGATTTTACTTCTCCGTTTACTCCTTAGTTTTGGTTTCGATTGAGAAGATAAATCGAGACGGTGTTTAATGGGCTATCCAAACACCTCAAATTTCGTCAAAAATACTCCGCTGCACATCATATTTTCAACTCTCTTCTCGGTGTTTGGATATCCCGATGAAACACTGTCGCTCAAGTTTGATATATTACTTGAAAATAGCACGAGCTTCGAGATGTTTGGAAATTGTAGTCAAGCACTGTCTTGACTTGACAGAATCTCTCTGCTAATTAAGATCAGATATCCAAACACTCCCAGGGTCATGATTTTCTTTGTTTAACTTGATGAGTTATTAATGAGTCTGAAAACTAAAAATATTTACATATATTATCCAACTGCACTTCGCAGAGTACAAATAACGCTTAAGACGAGTTCAAATATCACGCGGTATTTGTACTCCAAAGGACCGGTTAGACAGGTTTCCTGCCGTTGACCAATCAGTTAGCTGGATTTCTCGCGCAAATTCCGTTCCGCTTCGCACACTTCTATCACGCATTCTCTGTAAGTAAAAATCCAAAAAATTCGCTCGCACGAACATACCAATTTTGCGTGTTGGATAATTAATCTCTTATTATTAGTTTTGCTATGTAGTATCGCTGAGAATTCTTACTCGTTGTTTGTATAATTAACTCGCCTTACCGGCTCGCCAAAATACGGCACAACTCGTAAAAATGCTCAGCGATACTA
>JAHPZR010031219.1:2500-17500 GCA_019787425.1 Platygyra sinensis
AGCCTGTCCATATAAGGTTCCTAGTTCAGATGAAATGGCTAAAGAACTGGAAACAACTCTTGAGAGGAAGTTGTATCTACTCCCTCCCAACTTCAAAAAAGGTTTCGGTTATGATTTGAATTTGGGTAAAATTGAATATTCCGTATGGTGCGTCTACGTAAAGCATACCTGTTAGCGTGTCTGTAGAATTGCATGCAGTCGTCATGTCACCATATTTCAATGTGTATGTGACACAGCCACAGCGATTGTTCATTAGCCTTGCTAAGCATGAAAACTTGCAGGCCTGGAAGCAAAATTATAACATAGATGATATGACATGAAAAGTAATCAAATTACACAACGTTAGACAGCCGGAAATATCGTTCACAGGCTAGTGGGAATGTTACTGTCGAAGCTAAGAAAAGGAGAGCTAGGTGCAACAGAGACTCCGACAGAGCAAGAGACCATGATAGCTAATAGCATCGTCCAAAAAAGAAAACTGACCAGACGACTCACTTGAGGTTTGTAACTACTTTTTAAAGACTAAAACACGTTGAAAAAACCCCTTGGGTTTTAATTTTTTAGTCTTTGAAACGGTTGTATCAACAAATTAATATTTTCAGTTTGTCAGACCCCTAACGAGGTTGTAAGAGCGAAATATATTTCGAATTACGGTTGCGGCTTACATTTTTTCTATATTTACTTTTTATTTCTGAAGCAATTTTAAGGGCGTCGAATGTGGATAGAAGACGTAATGTCTTCTTGTTCTTCAGTAATCATTTTTAGCTTTGTAAAAAAAAAATACTTACATCTTTTCTTTATTTATAGATTCTCTACTGTTAATATCTTACCATGTCACTGTAGGAAATGTTGAAGCCCCGGAATATGTTGTCGTGCCTGATGTTGTCTTTTGTTTCACAACTTCCGTTTGCAAAAGGATCCAACCTACCAACTACCACCTGCAAAATAGTTAGAAGAACTGTTAAATTTCTTGCCCTTTCATTGGCTAATTGTCATTTTAATTAAAGTGCGGACATCTTAATGCTGTCATACTCAGGGTTTATTAATTTCGAAGGTAATCCAGAGCCCTAGATCCTATTCCCCTCCCCTCTTAGAAAATAAAACAAACAAAACTAAAAAACTAAACACAACTTAAAAGCCACAATGGGATCGTAGTCGGGTGATGTCTGTTTGTTTGGTTGACTGACTATTCTGTCTGCTTCTCTGTCTGATGATTAAAAAGCGAGAGAAGAGTGAAAAAAACACAAACAAAAAAAAACAGAAAAAAACAATCAGACAAAGATGAAGTAGGCTTCGTAATTAAGAAGCTTGGTAATTTGGAATTCATGAGTGCGTGTACCTTTCTAAGTTGAATGGATGTAGAGTACCCGGGAGCTGCGCTGATTCCCAGTTCGTAAGGGAAAGGCATCTCATTTTGGGTTGACACGAACACTCGAATACCCGCTTCTTGAGATAACAGACTTACATATTCATATTGTTCAATGTTTAACTCTAAGGTGAGACCTGTAGAGAATTTAATATACAATATTTTTAATATAAAGTTAAACTGATTATAGTCTTCTAAGACTTGTTTAAGTAGTTAAATCAAAAAAGAATAATCAGCTAAAAACGTAGCTTGATATAGAGTGTTTCTTTCAAAATGCGTACCACAGTACTCCACGTCGCTAATTTAAGTTGTTTTATCAAAAACTCATAACTACTCATGATTTTATTGAATTGACAAACTCATTTTCTTGCATCAAGACTTTGGAATATATTGTGTATTTTTGTGCTTTATTTACGCGATTTGTAATCTTTGTAAGGAATGAGTTTACATCCATACCTATGACCCAGTTTGACAAACATCTGTTAGAAAAATCTCAGGTCCTACCTCCTACATGACCGGGAATGGATGACGTCTTCACTTTGGTTTTCTGATTGTGATCGTCCCTTCCACGGTTAAACATGAAGCAGTTGCCATACTTGTGATGCCAGAACTGTGTCCAAAATTGTGGTGTGCTATCCCTGAAATGTATGGTAATTAGCTACATGCAAGCTGCTGGTGTCGGAGAAGCTTTGTTTACATATTTTTCTTCTTAGCAAGGGCGATGCAGTTTCTGATGGGGCTACAAAAGCATTAGATCTGAACATTGAAAGGAGACAGCACGATTACTGTTCCAAGGAATTTGAGCCCGATGTATTGAATATATTTTTTCAAAACTTTACAAAGAATGCATGAGCTCGTCAACGCTTTTGCCACCAATGCAGTTTTGAAAGCCGTTTTCTCCTCGAATCTTACACCCAAAGAGCCAAAAATTTTGTCGATTGTTAAAAAAAGCTTCACAAGCCTTTTAAATGTTTGTTGCCAATTCAAGTCTAACGCGATGCCATCTCTACGCAAAGTATGTTAATGAAGAAAAATGTAAGCAATGGTTTCATAAATTTAAGAGATTCTCCTATACGAGCACAGGAACATAAGGCGTTTCATTGTTTCATTGCATTTATTCAATTATTCAGACAAAACATTTTTCTTCTCCTCACATGCTGTACCGCTCAACAGAGAAGTCTTTACTTTTGGTTATAACACCAGTGACTAGCAGTTGAAAATGAAAAATGGCTCTATGTCGACAGTGATAATTGACAATCACCCTTTCTGTAGTTTAATGCACTTGAGCAGTGCATCAACGTTGGTTGTTTCTATCTTAGAAAATATGTCTTTTGAGTTTTTGAATTGTCATTGAAGTCATGGTAGTGTAGTTGCAGTTTTATTGTTCACAATTCACGTTTCGGGGCTGAAATCTGATTTGCTGTCAATCATGGCTCTAAATATAGTGGACTATGTATGACCTTTAAGGTCAACCATCCTCATACTCACAGACATTCATCAGTATCGTATGTGCAAGATAATATCAACTGTCTAATTGATGTCCTGCCGCCTGCAAAACATCCACTGGGTAGTCAGACAGTCGTTCATTAACCATCTCTATCAATTGCGTTGGAGGAAAAAGGCTGTTGGCACTCATCACACTGTCGTTTGTCCCAGCTTAAAACAAACAAAAACAAAAAACAAGCAAACAGACCAATAAAAAAAAATACATCTTTCGCTGTTCGAGGAATCGTTAGCAAGACTCTTTAAGCAGCTTTTCGTCATTCACCTTTAGTGACAGCATAGCTTACGATTGCAACGGGCTACATTAAGCAATCTATCCTGAACTTCATTATGCTCTAACTGCAATGGTATTTGTGTTGAGAAGTAAAGATGATGTTGTTGTATATGACAAAAACAACGACAACAACGCAAGAGCAACAACAAACACACACACACACAAAAATGATTTGAATTTAGGGTCAGTGGTTGGTCAGGTGTGATTAAAAATACTTTTAAGAAAGACAATTGAACTTAATTATTTTTTCTTGTTACATGTCAAATCAAGAGAACATGTTACATTAAGAGAACACTGCCTTCATGTTTTTCTACCAAGATGATTTTTTTTTTGCTTCCTTCTGTTGAGGATATAATTACTATCTAATTCAGGTAAATGATTACTGGCTTCGATCAGTTTCAAACAAGGAAAAAATTATCTTACTTCCTCTAATACCATTAATGACCTCAGGAAAATCTTCTTTAATTTTTTCCGGGACTCTGGACTGGCGGATCTTATTTAGATTGCAGATGGTAACTTGCGGAAACGGAAGTTTCTAGGGAGAGAAAATTTAGATGTGTAACATGTAAATGAGAAATGCATTTTGTAATTAATTTTACGGAAATGCTCTGATGAATTTAAAAAGAGTAGGACTACGCAGTTTTAGGTTGTAAAAACTGCCAGTGGAAGACCTTTTGCCCTTCTCTTTTGAAGTTTAGAGTCAATATCTGATAAAAATAACCAAAATTACATGAAATACCTCGACTTAGCCCATTAAAGTTCCCTTTAGTATAATTTTTCAATGATGACGCAATGCTTAGAGCGACATGTATCTCACCTGCTCATGTTGGATTTGAGTCCTTGTCTTCAGTGGTCGTGACAGAAATTGAACTGTTAAATCATGGAGTTGATAGGTGAATACGCCAAATGCCGCAGCGCAGGCCAGCAACCAGAACCATCGTCTTGTTTGGGATTCAGTTGCAGCGGCTACTCTTCCATAACCATGCGCAGTCGTGTAACCAAAGCACTCCAACAACCTATTCTTGAATTTAGATGGGAGACCTTGGCTAGAAGAATCCTGCTTGTTTAAGGGTAGCATATCAGCCTTGCTTCTTAAGTGATGAAAACATTTGAAAAGAAAAGAGTTGAAAGTTTTAAGTGACAAACGCAATGGAGAAGACTGCTAGTTCTATCCTTAGTTCGTGTTCTCAAGTTGGAGTTAAAGTTTGAAGATACATTAGTCCAATTTCTATGAACATTATCAATATTCAATATCTTCAACTAAGTCAGTCTACCAATTTACATTAATTAAGAATTATTACATATTTTTCACCCACACAGAAACTCAGCATGTCACACCGGCAATTTTCTTCTTATTTTGTCAATAATTTTAATTTTTTGTGTCCCCAATAAGTTGTGAAAACTAAATACATTGACACATTAATAAAGCTTTTACTTTACTTTACTTCACTTTACTTTTTTAATTCCTTCATTTGCAATTTTTTGATTACTATAAACATGTAGCACTTTTAGTAACAGATGCTGATAGGGAGAACAAATCATCTAATTTGGAAATAATTAAAAAAAAAACGGGTACTTTTCTAAGGTACCTTAGTTATTGAGGCTGCATTCAGGCATAATATCTTCCTTTCATGCCTGCTCGCTGTTGTAGAATTGTTGTAAATTATCCTTTGTATAATGTTTGTCATATTCTAATTCACACCTTACTCAACCAAATTTAAAACAATCATCATCTCGTTGACAACCATTGATGGGAGGGGCTGCACATGGCGTGTATGCGCGCTCTTATCACGAAAAAAACAAACCAGATCAATATTGCAATAAACATTAAAAAACGCTTGCTATAATAGAATAGAGGACAATAAGACATTAAAAGAAACCCATGTTAGCTATATGTCAACTTACAAAATAATCAACCTATAATACATGCTCTAGAGAGCCGCTTTCATTTGTAATGTGGATAAAAGTAAATTAAACGCCGTAGCGTATTTGTAAAGCTGACGAATCGAGAGTCGGTCCCTTCGTCAGGTCGACAGCAAGAATGCACTTTGCCCCAAGCAGGGCTATCGCTCGAAACATCATTTTTATAAGCTTGTACCGGCGTTTAATTTCAAGGTGATGAAGCTAAGAATGACTAGCAAGACATATTTACTCTCGACCCGGCGACTGTGAATTATTACGTAACACCCTAAAGAAAAGTATATATCAGCGTACGTAATGATCAAATGAGACCTTACCACTTTAATGCTGACCGGAGTTATACTTATGCTAGAAGAAGTCTTATCCAGGGTTGTAACATTTAACAGACTTTTAAAATCGCGCACAGGAATGGAATATGAACTGCAAAAAGAATTGGATAATACAGCGCATGCCAGTCTGATTCCGTAAGTAAAGTACACTATCCGTTACGGTCGTTTTTCCAAATTTATTTTATACAAAATTCACGACATTTGGTGCTACTAGGCGAACATTTCGCGACCCAGATAAGTCGATAACGCCTTCTTGCATAGCTCAAACCAAAGATGAGTTACTAATTGCACGTGGTGAAGTAATTTTTCGGCTCCCGGAGGAGACTCGCATGACAGAGCAACACGCTTCATCAGTTCTTTTTTATTTGTTTATCATTTTGTTTTTCTGATTAGGTAACATAATTTGCATTGTTGGTGGCAAATTCTTATAGAGAGAACAAATCACTTTTTTTTTGAAAATAAAAAATATAAAACTGAAATACAATATTCCAAGAATGAAGTTTTCTTCTCAAAGTTTCCTTCAGGGATTGACACTCCTTCAGGGAGGCTATCCTGCTCGTCTAGTACTGTTATTCCACGAGTCATGAAATATTACCGTTTGTCGGTTTTAAATTACGACAAAAAAATGTTGCATAAATGAAAAAATAATCACAGAGCAACAACAAAGACGAAAATGAGTAAAAGAAACAAATCAAAACAAACAAAAAAGATAGCAAATTTACCAAAGGAAAAATCCGACGTGTCTGGCACTTGGACAATTGCATCGATAGTTTCACAGTACAAAGACGAAGATGTGAAAGTTTTAATACATCTGAATTATTAATATCTGCATACGGTGGTGCTTACCACCTTCTGTTCGTTAGTAAACGGTGCAAACAATTTCTAACTTGACAGAGGTGAAAATTCTTTCAACAGTGAATGAAGTAATTGGCCTGGCATGAATGTATTGAACCAATTATAGCCTGTGGTGATTTGGCAGCACTAAATGTTTAGCATGCATCCCATATGTAAGTTGATGTATTAGAATACTAATGTATTTTACTTTTCTGGCTTATGTTACTGCTAAGTTTATTTCATATTTTGGTATCTTTTTTAACAAGAATCATGCTCGGTATAAATTAGTTTCTGATTGTAAAATCATTCGTAGCTGATGCCTTCTATGCTTTCTGTAAAGATTTAAAATTAGCTTGCAGAGTATACTAACTTAATATCTGACAGGGCGCAATTTATTGATGAGAAACCACGAAATATGGTCGTACAAGCAGTTTTTTTTTAAACTGTATTCATTTTATTTGCGTCTCCTGATCAGTTGGTTTAACAATTGCTTTTACCTCAGTAATGCTCTCTTAGAAAAGATACTGAATTTTCTGAAGTGTCTAAATTATAATATTTTAATATTTACTTTCAGGCAAATCGCTGACAAATTTCTTCATTTAACCGTTAAGACTACGTGGCTGATACTTAATAATTGTAGTCATTTAGCATTTTTAATTTCCTGTCTCACTATAACTTGCTTTGAGTTAATTTTCTTTTGTCCATGCCAAGCTCTCATTTCTTCTCTCTAAAGCAAGAGGAAACTCTGTGCAGCATCAGTGATCTCCCAGAACATCAATCAATGATACTAGCAGGCTTTATGATACACTGAATGTTAAGTATGTAAATTAACAGTCAATAAAGTGTTACAAGTCAAAGGAAGAACCGCTTTTTGACCTATTTAAGGATGGCATAAACTAGTAATTGCTATCACAATTTTTCCCTCCATTCTGTATACAAGTTTCGATTTGTCTGAAAAATTTAACATCTATCGCAATTTAAATGAATGACATGCATCGCTTTAGGAGCTAGCAAATGTGAGTGAAATTCATAGTGGTGTCGGTGCTATCGTGAAAAAGATAGTAGAAACAAGCAAAAACATCGTAGCAACCAATACACAAATAAAAAAAAAAAAAACACAAATTGCATTTCATAGCTATCTTTCCAGTCCTTCATTTTATGTTTAATCAACTAAAACCATTTTTAACTAAGGAGGGTAAAAAAGTAGGTTCCTTACCATTGAAAGCTGAAAGGCCGTTGTCCCTAATTTCATTAGAACTGTCGGGCGAAGATTTATGGCTTTCACAAAAAAAAAACACATTAATAAGTATATCAAGCGATTGCCCCCCCCCCCGGTTACGTCTTCTAATTTTTGGCAGTAACTTATGTTTTCCAAGGCTGTAATTGCATTTCTGCCCATACAGTGAGCAATATATATTAAACGGGACAGACTTCGTTTGCATATTAACAAGAATCCAAAGAGGCTCCTACTAATCGGCCTTCAGAAGACAAAGAAGGGATAAAAAAATTTATTTGATAATTCAATGGAGGAATCAAGAACGGAACTGGGGGGGGGGGAACACCAAAACATATAATGTTTGAGTTTGGCTAAGAATCGTTTCCTCCCAGAAACAGTCTATTCCTCGAAGTTTTATCCTAAGAAATCAATTGCTGTTTATTTACATTTATCAAGCCAACTCAGCATATAAATAATTTTTTTTTGGAGTAGCAAACGTTATTTTATGGAGTGTGCTTTCAAATTGAAAATTCTGCTTTTAAATAATTGGGATTCCATGCGATAAAACAAGTCATGCATGAAACCCAGTAAGTCGATCCAAAATTTATGATACGCAGTCCAATTTATTTTTCTTTCTTTCTTTCCGAGATGAACCTTTCGTCTTGCTTGATTCTTTGGGACATTTTTAATTGTCCCTTTGAATCTAGCATGACGAAAGGTTCTTCTCGGAAAGAAAGAAAGAAAAATAATTTGGACTGCGTATCATAATTTTTGGATCCACTTACTGGGTTTTCATGCAGTCTTGTTTTATCGCATGGAATCCCAATTATTTAAATGCAGAATTTTTCAATTTGAGGGAACTCCATAAATAACGTTTGCTACTCCAAAAAAAAGTTATTTATATGCTGATTTGGCTTGTTAAATGTAAATAAACAGCATTGGTTCTTGGATTAAAACTTCTAGGAATAGACTTTTCTGGAAGGAAACGATTCTTAGCCAAACTAAAACATTATATTTTTGTGTTCAGTTCCGTCTTGATTCCTCCATTGAATTATAAAATAAATTTTATTATCCCTTCTTGTCTTCTGAAAGCAGATTAGTAGACCTCTGTGATTCTTTTAACATGCAAACATGTCTAGTCTGTTTAATATAATTGCTCACTGTATGGTGCAGAAATGCAATTACAGCTTGCAAAACATAGTTACTGTCAAAAATTAGAAGACGCAACGTAATTGCTTGTTAATTATTAATGTTTTTTGTTTTTGGTGAAAGCCATAAATCTTCGCCAGACAGCTCTAATGAAATTGGAAACGGTCTTTTAGCTTTCAAGGTAAGAAACTACTTTTTACCCTCCTTAGTTAAAATGGTTTTAGTTGATTAACATAAAATTGAAGGACTGGAAAGATAGCTATGAATATGTATTTGGTTGCTGCGAGATGCTTTGCTTGTTTCTACTTTCTTTTTCACGATAGCACCGACACCACTATGGAATTTCACTCACATTTGCTAGCTCCTAAAGCGATGCATGTCATTCATTTAAATTGCGATAGATGTTAAATTTTTCAGACAAATCGAAACTTGTACACAGAATGGAGGGAAAAATTGTGATAGCAATTACTAGTTTATGCCATCTTAAATAGGTCAAAAAGGGTTCTTCCTTTGACTTGTAACACTTTATTGACTGTTAATTTATAATACTTAACATTCAGTGTATCATAAAGGCTGCTGATGATGATTGATGCTGTGCATGGCTGCACAGAGTTTCCTCTTGGCTTTAGAGAGAAGAAATGAGAGCTTCGCATGGACAAAAGAAAATTAACTCAAAACAAGTATAGTGAGATAGGAAATTAAAAATGCTAAATGACTACAATTATTAAGTATCAGCCACGTAGTCTTAACGGTTAAATGAAGAAATTTGTCAGCGATTTGCCTGAAAGTAAATATTAAAATATTATAATTTAGACACTTCAGAAAATTCAGTATCTTTTCTAAGAGAGCATTACTGAGGTAAAAGCAATTGTTAAACCAACTGATCAGGAGACGCAAATAAAATGAATACAGTTTAAAAAAAAACTGCTTGTACGACCATATTTCGTGGTTTCTCATCAATAAATTGCGCCCTGTCAGATATTAAGTTAGTATACTCTGCAAGCTAATTTTAAATCTTTACAGAAAGCATAGAAGGCATCAGCTACGAATGATTTTACAATCAGAAACTAATTTATACCGAGCATGATTCTTGTTAAAAAAGATACCAAAATATGAAATAAACTTAGCAGTAACATAAGCCAGAAAAGTAAAATACATTAGTATTCTAATAACATCAACTTACATATGGGATGCATGCTAAACATTTAGTGCTGCCAAATCACCACAGGCTATAATTGGTTCAATACATTCATGCCAGGCCAATTACTTCATTCACTGTTGAAAGAATTTTCACCTCTGTCAAGTTAGAAATTGTTTGCACCGTTTACTAACGAACAGAAGGTGGTAAGCACCACCGTATGCAGATATTAATAATTCAGATGTATTAAAACTTTCACATCTTCGTCTTTGTACTGTGAAACTATCGATGCAATTGTCCAAGTGCCAGACACGTCGGATTTTTCCTTTGGTAAATTTGCTATCTTTTTTGTTTGTTTTGATTTGTTTCTTTTACTCATTTTCGTCTTTGTTGTTGCTCTGTGATTATTTTTTCATTTATGCAACATTTTTTTGTCGTAATTTAAAACCGACAAACGGTATATTTCATGACTCGTGGAATAACAGTACTAGACGAGCAGGATAGCCTCCCTGAAGGAGTGTCAATCCCTGAAGGAAACTTTGAGAAGAAAACTTCATTCTTGGAATATTGTATTTCAGTTTTATATTTTTTATTTTCCAAAAAAAAAGTGATTTGTTCTCTCTATAAGAATTTGCCACCAACAATGCAAATTATGTTACCTAATCAGAAAAACAAAATGATAAACAAATAAAAAAGAACTGATGAAGCGTGTTGCTCTGTCATGCCGAGTCTCTCCGGGAGCCGAAAAATTACTTCACCACGTGCAATTAGTAACTCATCTTTGGTTTGAGCTATGCAAGAAGGCGTTATCGACTTATCTGGGTCGCGAAATGTTCGCCTAGTAGCACCAAATGTCGTGAATTTTGTATAAAATAAATTTGGAAAAACGACCGTAACGGATAGTGTACTTTACTTACGGAATCAGACTGGCATGCGCTGTATTATCCAATTCTTTTTGCAGTTCATATTCCATTCCTGTGCGCGATTTTAAAAGTCTGTTAAATGTTACAACCCTGGATAAGACTTCTTCTAGCATAAGTATAACTCCGGTCAGCATTAAAGTGGTAAGGTCTCATTTGATCATTACGTACGCTGATATATACTTTTCTTTAGGGTGTTACGTAATAATTCACAGTCGCCGGGTCGAGAGTAAATATGTCTTGCTAGTCATTCTTAGCTTCATCACCTTGAAATTAAACGCCGGTACAAGCTTATAAAAATGATGTTTCGAGCGATAGCCCTGCTTGGGGCAAAGTGCATTCTTGCTGTCGACCTGACGAAGGGACCGACTCTCGATTCGTCAGCTTTACAAATACGCTACGGCGTTTAATTTACTTTTATCCACATTACAAATGAAAGCGGCTCTCTAGAGCATGTATTATAGGTTGATTATTTTGTAAGTTGACATATAGCTAACATGGGTTTCTTTTAATGTCTTATTGTCCTCTATTCTATTATAGCAAGCGTTTTTTAATGTTTATTGCAATATTGATCTGGTTTGTTTTTTTCGTGATAAGAGCGCGCATACACGCCATGTGCAGCCCCTCCCATCAATGGTTGTCAACGAGATGATGATTGTTTTAAATTTGGTTGAGTAAGGTGTGAATTAGAATATGACAAACATTATACAAAGGATAATTTACAACAATTCTACAACAGCGAGCAGGCATGAAAGGAAGATATTATGCCTGAATGCAGCCTCAATAACTAAGGTACCTTAGAAAAGTACCCGTTTTTTTTTTAATTATTTCCAAATTAGATGATTTGTTCTCCCTATCAGCATCTGTTACTAAAAGTGCTACATGTTTATAGTAATCAAAAAATTGCAAATGAAGGAATTAAAAAAAGTAAAGTGAAGTAAAGTAAAGTAAAAGCTTTATTAATGTGTCAATGTATTTAGTTTTCACAACTTATTGGGGACACAAAAAATTAAAATTATTGACAAAATAAGAAGAAAATTGCCGGTGTGACATGCTGAGTTTCTGTGTGGGTGAAAAATATGTAATAATTCTTAATTAATGTAAATTGGTAGACTGACTTAGTTGAAGATATTGAATATTGATAATGTTCATAGAAATTGGACTAATGTATCTTCAAACTTTAACTCCAACTTGAGAACACGAACTAAGGATAGAACTAGCAGTCTTCTCCATTGCGTTTGTCACTTAAAACTTTCAACTCTTTTCTTTTCAAATGTTTTCATCACTTAAGAAGCAAGGCTGATATGCTACCCTTAAACAAGCAGGATTCTTCTAGCCAAGGTCTCCCATCTAAATTCAAGAATAGGTTGTTGGAGTGCTTTGGTTACACGACTGCGCATGGTTATGGAAGAGTAGCCGCTGCAACTGAATCCCAAACAAGACGATGGTTCTGGTTGCTGGCCTGCGCTGCGGCATTTGGCGTATTCACCTATCAGCTCCATGATTTAACAGTTCAATTTCTGTCACGACCACTGAAGACAAGGACTCAAATCCAACATGAGCAGGTGAGATACATGTCGCTCTAAGCATTGCGTCATCATTGAAAACTTATACTAAAGGGAACTTTAATGGGCTAAGTCGAGGTATTTCATGTAATTTTGGTTATTTTTATCAGATATTGACTCTAACTTCAAAAGAGAAGGGCAAAAGGTCTTCCACTGGCAGTTTTTACAACCTAAAACTGCGTAGTCCTACTCTTTTTAAATTCATCAGAGCATTTCCGTAAAATTAATTACAAAATGCATTTCTCATTTACATGTTACACATCTAAATTTTCTCTCCCTAGAAACTTCCGTTTCCGCAAGTTACCATCTGCAATCTAAATAAGATCCGCCAGTCCAGAGTCCCGGAAAAAATTAAAGAAGATTTTCCTGAGGTCATTAATGGTATTAGAGGAAGTAAGATAATTTTTTCCTTGTTTGAAACTGATCGAAGCCAGTAATCATTTACCTGAATTAGATAGTAATTATATCCTCAACAGAAGGAAGCAAAAAAAAAATCATCTTGGTAGAAAAACATGAAGGCAGTGTTCTCTTAATGTAACATGTTCTCTTGATTTGACATGTAACAAGAAAAAATAATTAAGTTCAATTGTCTTTCTTAAAAGTATTTTTAATCACACCTGACCAACCACTGACCCTAAATTCAAATCATTTTTGTGTGTGTGTGTGTTTGTTGTTGCTCTTGCGTTGTTGTCGTTGTTTTTGTCATATACAACAACATCATCTTTACTTCTCAACACAAATACCATTGCAGTTAGAGCATAATGAAGTTCAGGATAGATTGCTTAATGTAGCCCGTTGCAATCGTAAGCTATGCTGTCACTAAAGGTGAATGACGAAAAGCTGCTTAAAGAGTCTTGCTAACGATTCCTCGAACAGCGAAAGATGTATTTTTTTTATTGGTCTGTTTGCTTGTTTTTTGTTTTTGTTTGTTTTAAGCTGGGACAAACGACAGTGTGATGAGTGCCAACAGCCTTTTTCCTCCAACGCAATTGATAGAGATGGTTAATGAACGACTGTCTGACTACCCAGTGGATGTTTTGCAGGCGGCAGGACATCAATTAGACAGTTGATATTATCTTGCACATACGATACTGATGAATGTCTGTGAGTATGAGGATGGTTGACCTTAAAGGTCATACATAGTCCACTATATTTAGAGCCATGATTGACAGCAAATCAGATTTCAGCCCCGAAACGTGAATTGTGAACAATAAAACTGCAACTACACTACCATGACTTTAACACATTCAAAAACTCAAAAGACATATTTTCTAAGATAGAAACAACCAACGTTGATGCACTGCTCAAGTGCATTAAACTACAGAAAGGGTGATTGTCAATTATCACTGTCGACATAGAGCCATTTTTCATTTTCAACTGCTAGTCACTGGTGTTATAACCAAAAGTAAAGACTTCTCTGTTGAGCGGTACAGCATGTGAGGAGAAGAAAAATGTTTTGTCTGAATAATTGAATAAATGCAATGAAACAATGAAACGCCTTATGTTCCTGTGCTCGTATAGGAGAATCTCTTAAATTTATGAAACCATTGCTTACATTTTTCTTCATTAACATACTTTGCGTAGAGATGGCATCGCGTTAGACTTGAATTGGCAACAAACATTTAAAAGGCTTGTGAAGCTTTTTTTAACAATCGACAAAATTTTTGGCTCTTTGGGTGTAAGATTCGAGGAGAAAACGGGTTTCAAAACTGCATTGGTGGCAAAAGCGTTGACGAGCTCATGCATTCTTTGTAAAGTTTTGAAAAAAATATTCAATACATCGGGCTCAAATTCCTTGGAACAGTAATCGTGCTGTCTCCTTTCAATGTTCAGATCTAATGCTTTTGTAGCCCCATCAGAAACTGCATCGCCCTTGCTAAGAAGAAAAATATGTAAACAAAGCTTCTCCGACACCAGCAGCTTGCATGTAGCTAATTACCATACATTTCAGGGATAGCACACCACAATTTTGGACACAGTTCTGGCATCACAAGTATGGCAACTGCTTCATGTTTAACCGTGGAAGGGACGATCACAATCAGAAAACCAAAGTGAAGACGTCATCCATTCCCGGTCATGTAGGAGGTAGGACCTGAGATTTTTCTAACAGATGTTTGTCAAACTGGGTCATAGGTATGGATGTAAACTCATTCCTTACAAAGATTACAAATCGCGTAAATAAAGCACAAAAATACACAATATATTCCAAAGTCTTGATGCAAGAAAATGAGTTTGTCAATTCAATAAAATCATGAGTAGTTATGAGTTTTTGATAAAACAACTTAAATTAGCGACGTGGAGTACTGTGGTACGCATTTTGAAAGAAACACTCTATATCAAGCTACGTTTTTAGCTGATTATTCTTTTTTGATTTAACTACTTAAACAAGTCTTAGAAGACTATAATCAGTTTAACTTTATATTAAAAATATTGTATATTAAATTCTCTACAGGTCTCACCTTAGAGTTAAACATTGAACAATATGAATATGTAAGTCTGTTATCTCAAGAAGCGGGTATTCGAGTGTTCGTGTCAACCCAAAATGAGATGCCTTTCCCTTACGAACTGGGAATCAGCGCAGCTCCCGGGTACTCTACATCCATTCAACTTAGAAAGGTACACGCACTCATGAATTCCAAATTACCAAGCTTCTTAATTACGAAGCCTACTTCATCTTTGTCTGATTGTTTTTTTCTTGTTTTTTTTTGTTTGTGTTTTTTTCACTCTTCTCTCGCTTTTTTAATCATCAGACAGAGAAGCAGACAGAATAGTCAGTCAACCAAACA
>JAHPZR010031221.1:0-10000 GCA_019787425.1 Platygyra sinensis
TCACTTCTTGGAAACGCGGCGGTTATCGCCATTGTTGCAAAAAATAGGCACATGCGAACAACGACTAACTACTTAATCGCAAACATGGCCGTGTCGGATTTATTGATTTCTTCTTTCGCCTTGCCCCGAGAAATGGCAGAAATCTTTATCGGTTTCCGTGGATGGTTGATCAATGGTCTAGCTGGTGCAGTCCTTTGCAAAGTTGTTTACTTCTTCCAAGACATCTCCACTGCAGTCTCCATACAAAGTATCGTTGTTATCACATTGGATAGGTACACTGGAGTTGTTCAACCCTTTCGTGAGCCTGTGGTGACTCCAAAACGACTCAAATTTGTTATTGCACTGATATGGCTGATATCAGTGGGTCTACACGCTACTTATTTCTACACGGCACGTCATCAGCGAGTTAATGAAATCAGTATTTGCTTCTTCAGCTTTGAGCCAGCATTCGATCATTTAAGTGCCTCGAGAATCCAGCTCACAATTTCTTCAATGTTTCTGATCGCCATTCCTTTGACAATCATAACCGTTTTATACTCACTCATATTCAGAGCTTTGAGAAGAGAGAAACCCTTTGGGCGAAACTCTTCCTCTTCATTGGTGAAAATACGACAAAAAGAGAACACTAAAATAATCAGAAAAATTCTAGCAATCGTACTTTTATTTATTATTTGCATATTACCTATAGATATCTTAGGATTTCTATTTCTTTTCTTGTGGTACAAGAAAATTCCTTGCGGTATGGACCAATTGAGTTTCGCAGCTAAGTTTATATTTTACTCCAACGCAGCACTTAACCCGTGCGTTTATTTTCTTTTAAATGACAGATATCGACAAGGACTGCGAAATCTTTTTAGGAAAGTCAATGAATGCTTTCCTCGCGAGGGCGAAACAAATGGCATCGAAATGAAGACATTATAGTCAGTTTTACAGCTAGAGTTGACACAAAGCAGCGCAAGCATATAAAATTGATGTCCACTTTAAAGAACTGAAATATTGTGTGGTTTTGAAAGATCGTGTTTTAATCTTTTCCGCCCATATGTCTTGACGCTTTGTGGTAAATGTAAAAGAGCATTTGAGTTTTCTGGTAAGCATGAGGCTAGATTCGGCGTTTCCTGAGAGGTCAAAGTGGTGTTATTAAAAAAAATTCTGAACAGACAAGTATTAAGACGGAATCCGCCAGACGTTGGAGTAACAAGTGGACAAAAATCTTGTACCAAGATTATTTACATTGTATTGCAAACTTCTGTAGGGCTCTTTTAATTATCTTCTCAAAACAATTCATTTCTAGCAACACCAAACGTCGAAAACGAATGTTGAAGTTCGTATGAAACGCTTAAAAGTTTTGGTGAAATGAAATTGATGATGGAATTTTGCCTGTGTTTCCACAAAATCACTGAACTTTGAAATCTATTTTCTCTCGTTCCCGTGGGAAATTATTTTTCGGAGTTATTTCGGGCAATTATTTATGTATTTAGCTTTAAAAAAATGTAAAAATGACTGTAAAATATTTAAAATTACTCTGGTACAGATTTTTGTCCACTAAAACCTGAAATTGCTCCATCTTCTATCGGATTTCGTCTTAATCAGTTTGCGAGATAAAGCACATTGAAAATATAACTATCGTTGCCACCGCGTTCTAAACTGTCACGAAAAAAGTCCTTTTGTTTTTTCAGTTAAATAGCGTAAAAAAATCAGGCACCAAGTCACTGTAGATGGCGCACGTAAGCAGACCAATGTCCTAGTGCTGCAAACGGCATACAGTACTTGCAAAATTTTCGAAGGTTAAAAATATGGACACTTTTTATCTCATTTCGGACATTTTTCGGACGAAAATTTGGAACACTTTGCTGAAACATGGCGGAAGTAGATTTTTTCAAACATGAAAATAAGATAAAATAAATAAAACAACATCTGTGAAATTGATCATTTTACTGCATCCTCAAGGTTTTGCAGATGCACCGTCCGCCGAGAAAATAACACAACTTCCATCAAGTCGTAATCTAGAATTCGCTTCATAAAGGAAACTGAGTGCTTTGGAGCTTAAAGTGGCTCAATGATCTGCAACAAGATCGGCTTCAAAAGGATCACCTGGTTCTAGTTCTTTAGTGACATCTTCGACTCTTCATGCAATCTCAAAACTCTTATTGAAAAGAACTGCGAGCTTCTTGACGAATCAGCTAGAGATAAAAAAGAATCACTTGCAAGTGACAATGAAGAGGATCTGTTAATTTTGTTCACGCGATTGATGATGAACGAGAAGAAGACTAGAACTGCTGCCTCCTCCTCAGGCGCTTCGATTTCAGCAGCAAGCGGGCGAGTTTGAAGCAAGAGAAACTGGGGACGAACACGCGAGGGATCACAGGAAAGAGAAAGGAGGGAGCGCCCTCCACTTTCGCAGCGAGAGAGAGAGAGAGACGTCTGGGAACGAGACAACTAGAACTGGCAATACCACTTGGCTTGCCTCAAAATATGTAACTATTTATGCATGTAAAAAGAAGTTTGTGCATTGCTGTTTTTTGTAAAAGCAACAAAAATTTTCCTCTCTAGAGATCTAAAGAACGACTTAAAATTTGAGTTCTATCTATATCATGTATATTGGTCTGGAATACATCATCGCGTCGCCCAAGAAAGTATGGATATTGTCGCCATTGTTGCAAAAAATAGGCACATGCGAACAACGACTAACTACTTAATCGCAAACATGGCCGTGTCGGATTTATTGATTTCTGCTTTCGCTTTGCCGCGAGAAATGGCAGAAATCTTTATCGGTTTCCGTGGATGGTTGATCGACGGTGTAGCTGGTTCTGTCCTTTGCAAAGTTGTTTACTTCTTCCAAGACATCTCCACTGCAGTCTCCATACAAAGTATCGTTGTTATCACATTGGATAGGTACACTGGAGTTGTTCAACCCTTTCGTAAGCCTGTCGTGACTCCAAAACGACTCAAATTTGTTATTCCACTGATATGGCTGATATCAGTGGGTCTACACGCTACTTATTTCTACTCGGCACGTCATCAGCGAGTTAATGAAATCAGTATTTGCTTCTTCAGTTTTGAACCAGCATTCGATCATTTAAGTGCCTCGAGAATCCAGCTCACAATTTCTTCAATGTTTCTGATCGCCATTCCTTTGACAATCATAACCGTTTTATACTCACTCATATTCAGAGCTTTGAGAAGAGAGAAACCCTTTGGGCGAAACTCTTCCTCTTCATTGGTGAAAATACGACAAAAAGAGAACACTAAAATAATCAGAAAAATTCTAGCAATCGTACTTTTATTTATTATTTGCATATTGCCCATAGATATCTTAGGATTTCTATTTTTCTTCGTGTGGTACAAGAAAATTCCTTGCGGTATGGACCAATTGAGTTTCGCAGCTAAGTTTATATTTTACTCCAACGCAGCACTTAATCCGTGCGTTTATTTTCTTTTAAATGACAGATATCGACAAGGACTGCGAAATCTTTTTAGGAAAGTCAAAGAATGCTTTCCTCGCGAGGGCGAAACAAATGGTATCGAAATGAAGACATTATAGCCAGTTTTACAGCTAAAGTTGACACAAAGTAGCGTAAACATATAAAATTGATGTCTACTTTTACAGAACTAAAATATTGTGCGGTTTTGAAAGATCGTGTTTTAATCTTTTCCGCCCATATGTCTTGACGTTTTGTGGTAAATGTAAAAGAGCATTTGAATGTTCTGGTAAGCATGAGGCTAGATCCGGCGTTTCCTGAGAGGTCAAAGTGGTGTTATTAAAAAAACTCTGAACAGACAAGTATTAATCAGTTTGCGAGATATAGTACCTAGAAAATGTAACTATCGTTGTCAACGCGTTCTAAACTGTCACGAAAAAAGTCCTTTTGTTTTTCCAGTTAAATAGCGTAAAAACATCAGGCACCAAGTCAATGTATATGGCGCACGTAAGCAGACCAATGTCCTAGCTGGCCGCAAACGGCATACAGTACTTGCAAAATTTTCGGACGTTAAAAATTTGGCTCTTTTTATCTCATTTCGGACATTTTTCGGACGAAAATTTGGAACACTTTGCTGAAACATGGCGGAAGTAGAGTTTTTCAAACATGAAAATAAGATAAAATAAATAAAACAACATCTGTGAAATTGATCATTTTACTGCATCCTCAAGGTTTTGCAGATGCACCGTCCGCCGAGAAAATAACACAACTTCCATCAAGTCGTAATCTAAAATTCGCTTCATAAAGGAAACTGAGTGCTTTGGAACTTAAAGTGGCTCAATGATCTGCAACAAGATCGGCTTCAAAAGGATCACTTGGTTCTAGTTCTTTAGTGACAGCTTCCACTCTTCATGCAATCTCAAAACTCTTATTGAAAAGAACTGCGAGCTTCTTGACGAATCAGCTAGAGATAAAGAAGAATCACTTGCAAGTGACAATGAAGAGGGTCTGTTAATTTTGTTCACGCGATTGATGATGAACCAGAAGAAGACTAGAACCGCTGCCTCCTCCTCAGGCGCTTCGATTTCAGTAGCAAGCGGGCGAGTTTGAAGGAAGAGAAACTAGGGACGAGCACGCGAGGGATCACAGGAAGGAGAAAGGAGGGAGCGCCCTCCACTTTCGCAGCGAGAGAAAGAGACGTCTGGGAACGAGGCAACTAGAACTGGCAATGCCACTGGGCTTGCCTCAAAATATGTAACTATTTATGCATGTAAAAAGAAGTTTGTACATTGCTGTTTTTTGTAAAAGCAACAAAAATTTTCCTCTCTAGAGATCTAAAGAACGACTTAAAATCCGAGTTCTAGCCGTCATATCATGTATATTGGCCTGGAATACATCATCGCGTCGCCCAAGAAAGTATGGATATTGACTGCGGTGTAGATTTTCCCATGTAGACCGGCATCTTATTCTAGGCCGGTAGTGTTTTTCAGTGAAAAAGTTGCAAACTAAAATACAAAATCATTAACTGTTTTCTTCTAACGATATTTATTTCTGTAAGCGCCAAAAAGCTGACCAGAAAATGTAAAGAGGACGAGCAAACTTTGGAAGAATTAAATTCGGCTCGTCGTCATTCGCAGTCAAAATGTTAGGTAGTACAAACCAGTTATATTAAACGAGTTAAATTGTTCTTGTTTTTGCCGTGTAATAAACATCTTAAAAATTAACCGAGCTAAGTCGGTCTGTATGGGAGAATCTTGACCTTGGTCGTGTGTACAGACCTCACTGGGTTCGGTCTGTACTTACGTACTCTCATTTCCGAAAGCATGGTTTCTTTCGCGGATTCGCCATTAGAATTCCCGTATAACTGGGTAGCCCTTTTTAATGAGCTCGACAAATTCATTGTCTTCCACTGGGGAGTTATTAAATTTCCATAAACCGAGACCTCACTTTTCATTGAGAATTCTAAGGGCAAGTACAACAGCTTTATGGTCCGTAGCATTAGAAACCTTGGTACTTGCTTTGACGACCCAATCCTGGAACTGACTTTCAATGATTTGGACTCATGAAAGCTTCTTTCATTTGGATTAAGCTTCCTACAAACATCAATTAAGACTTATTAAAGAACAAAAGCTAGTTTTAAACTAAAAATAAAATTTAGCGAAAATAAACAGGAAAATATAGTATGTAAGCAGATTAACTGGCGGAAGAAAGGAAATGTATTGTACAATTACTTCAGTTAGTAACTTGCAATAATACTTGATTTTAGCTTTTTCTTAAATTATTTTATCATTTCAGATCTTTGCACCTTGATATCTAATATTAAAAATTCCATAGTTTGTCAAGATATAAAGTTGGTCTCCAAGGAAGACCACCTTTCTATCCACAGCTTGTAGGGTAACATTACAGTCACCTCCCACAATAAGATTACTAATTTCTGTGTTTGACACCAAATATCTTTAAACTCTAGAAAGGGCCAACGGACAAATCAAAAGTACCGGCACCTGGTAGGTTCTGATCAGCAAATTTAAAGGCTTGAAGAAACTGAACACAGAAAGGCTGACCGTACGGTTGGGGTTAACTGTTTTGTATTTTCCAATATTTCGTCAGGCACGGCCTGACTTCTTCAGGGACTGTTTACAACTAAGAAAAGACGTTACAATTTAAACAACAACGGTAACAACCAAATATCTGTTTACATTTAGCAAGAATTTCTGTTGTTGTTGTTGCTGCTGGGAGTCATCAGTTGGGGCGTAACCTTGCAGATTAAAATTCTGCCTGACTGACTATAAATCAAGTTAACTCATACAATTCTCCCATCAGGATCTTTATCGGTCGCTTCCACATTCGATGTTCTTAATGGATATATCAGAAAAGACACCCATTTACTATGAGTTGACCCGTGGGAAAAACAAATATACCACCTCCACATTTTCCCATATCCATTCATCTTTAGGTTGCGAGAATGTTTCCTGGAGGAAGAAAATGTCACAGTTCTGGTCTTTTAGGAAACTAAAAATACTTCTTCGTTTGACTTTATTTCTTAAGCCTCTAACATTTAAAGATAAAAGACTGATTTTCATTCGCAACGACATGACCGTGACCTATTTATGTTAGCAGATGATAATTCTATCATGTGGCACAACAATTGATAGACAGAATTTTAAATGCACAGTGTCGCCGAAGAAACAAGGCAAATACTGGCGAATATAAAAAGTAAACACACACAAAACACAGGCATATACAAGCATTCAGCTACATGCTATCAAAAGCGGCGTTTGAAGCGTTTTTTCGGATCCATCGTAATTCGTATCTTAGAACAATCAAAATAATTTTAACTGCAAGAGATAAAGATGCGCTAAAGTGCAGTCGGGCTAGGTTACTGTCATAACTTGTCGAGGTCTTCCTGGGAATGGATTTTCTGTGATGCGCCATCGGGCAAAGTCTTATAACATAAACTTTGCCGTTCATAGACCACACACTGGTCAACATTGCACCCTTTCTCATTTGGTTGGCTTCTTTCATTAAGTCTCTTCGAAAAGGTGTAAGGTTTTCGTTAATGTAGAGCCGTTTTGAGGCCAAAGCTGTTCCTGCTGGGCAGTGCGAAACAACTGTGAGATCCTCACGTTCTTTAATGCAGTTCGCTTCTTATAAAGTGCAGTTCTTTTTCTTGTGGCTCATAAACTTGACAATGATATTTCTCGGTTTGTTTTTACCACTGTAAATTTTATGTGTCATGTCAATATTTTCGCCTCGGACAGGCTCATTTAACAGCTCACTCAATTTGATGTCCACATCTTCCGCAGAAGTATATGAATCTTCGGGGACGCCATGAATTTCGAGGGATCGAGTTCTTCCTTGAATATTGCTCGAGGTCGTCAAGACTTTCATACAGTGAGTGTCGCTCGCTTTCTCCCGTTAAACTTTGACCAGAAATAAACTCAATTTGTGGAACTATATACTTTTGGAAAATGATCGCTATTTTAGGAAAGGTTTTTTTTTCTTGCCCTAAATAATCAACTAATAATCGGAGTGTACAATTCCTAAGCATTCAGAAAATGTATGGGGGTTCTTATGAAACTTACTTGTGACCGTGAAATAGTGACAATTAACGCGAGGTTGTCACTTGGGGTATAATTGTTACCAATTACAAGGAGGAGCGAAAGTTTATCTGCTATAAGAGAGGGGCGTTGGGATTTTCGGTTTTGCAGATCTGGCCAATTTTTGGTTCGGTTTTTCGGTTTTCACATATAAACACAGCGGTTTTTAGGTTTTGGTTTCTTGCCCGGTTTGTGGTTTTTCTCCAATTTAGTCTTTGGTTTTCGGTTTTTGTAAACAATGATGGCGGTTTTTCGGATTTTTCTATCCAATGCGTTTTACGGTTTTTCTGGTTTTGCCGAGCAAGTTACACCCTGCAGTTGCGCTAAAATTGTAATTCCAAGACACCACTTATATAGCGTTCTACTCTTTCTTTTAGAGGAATGGATGACAAGCTTAGTATGTATTTGGGTTGTAACAGCTGCCAAGCAGACTATGAAAAGCCTAAGATAACATCAAAGCAAAAGACCATTCTCAAATATCACGCGCCTGGGATAATATCTTGTAGACTTTGACCTTAGACTGAGCCATCGAGTTGCTATAGCTTGATGCCTTTCCGTCGCGGGAACAACATTGCGCGCACTCGATTCGTTCACGTGGAATAAAAGTAAAGGAGAGACCATTTGTTTGTTTGTAAAATGCGTCTGTCACTGTGCCTACTCAAACGAAAATTCTGACAATGGCAATCAAAAAGCAATTTCGGAATCATGTGGTGCTACTATAGGTCTGCGGAAAAATAACAAGGAAATTCTTTGATTACAATAAGTTCTGCACTAACGAGAGGACAATCAGAAAGAACTTCGAAAAGTGAAACAAGTTTAGACGCATCAAAATCAAATCACAGAAAGAGAGATTCTGATGACTACAAAAGCTTTGTCACTAAGACCGGTACCTTCTATTTCGCTTTCCGGTTGTGGACGAAATTTCTTGCGGTTTTGCGGTTTTCGGCGATTTCTTGCGCGGGTTTTCGGTTTCTTATAGGCCCCTACGCCCCCCTCCTATAAGCTGCATGTTAAATCAGCTGCCTCCAAAAATCAACATCATTTCTATTGTGTTTTTAATCGCAGTCGAAGTAAATGATAGTCTGACACAAAGTAATACCTTTTGTGAGAAAAGCAGGGTATGCAGAAATAGTAGCGCTATTTTAATTCGACATTGGACTTGACAACTGATTTCGCGTGCAGTGGCAAAACTGATGAGCTTCTCTCTAGGGCAGGACTGCCAGGTACAAAGTTTCAGTTACACAGTACACATCGTAGGCGTCAACAGCAAATAGAACAGGAACCTCCCACCAACAAACATTCATTTTCAAGAGTAAACACAACTGGGTTTGGAAAAACCTTTTCTTGAAGAGTCACGGTAGGTCTGAATCTGGAAACACGATGAACACATCAATAAGAAATTTAACGCTGCTAAATTCAACTGAAGAGGAATGTATACCTTTCACAAAGGAAGATTCCATTTCTACAAAGGCTATCAAAGCAACTTGTTACACTCTGATCATGTTGCTTTCACTTCTTGGAAACGCGGCAGTTATCGCCATTGTTGCAAAAAACAGGCACATGCGAACCACGACTAACTACTTAATCGCAAACATGGCCGTGTCGGATTTATTGATTTCTGCTTTCGCTTTGCCGCGAGAAATGACAGAAATCTTTATCGGTTTCCGTGGATGGTTGATCGATGGTCTAGCTGGTGTAGTCCTTTGCAAAGTTGTTTACTTCTTCCAAGACATCTCCACTGCAGTCTCCATACAAAGTATCGTTGTTATCACATTGGATAGGTACACTGGAGTTGTTCAACCCTTTCGTGAGCCTGTCGTGACTCCAAAACGACTCAAATTTGTTATTGCACTGATATGGCTGATATCAGTGGGTCTGCACGCTATTTATTTCTACGTGGCGCGTCAACAGCGAGTCAATGGAATCAGTATTTGCTTCTTCAGCTTTGAGCCAGCATTCGATCATTTAAGTGCCTCGAGAATCCAGTTCACAATATTTTCAGTGTTGCTGATCGCCATTCCTTTGACGATCATAACGGTTTTGTACTCACTCATATTCAGAGCTTTGAGAAGAGAGAAAACCTTCTGGCGAAACTCTTCCTCTTCACTGATGAAAATACGACAAAAAGAGAACGCTAAAATAATCAGAAAAATTCTTACAATCGTACTTTTATTTATTATTTGCATATTGCCTATAGATATCTTAGGATTTCTATTTTTCTTCGTGTGGTACAAGGAAATTCCTTGCGGTATGGACCAATTGAGTTTCGCAGCTAAGTTTATATTTTACTCCAACGCAGCACTTAACCCGTGCGTTTATTTTCTTTTAAATGACAGATATCGACAAGGACTGCGAAATATTTTTCGGAAAGTCAATGAATGCCTTCACCGCGAGGGCGAAACAAATGACTACGAAATGAAGACATTGTAGTTTTTACAGAGTTGACACAAAGTAGCGTCAACATATCAAATTGATGTACACATC
>JAHPZR010031221.1:12500-20000 GCA_019787425.1 Platygyra sinensis
ACCCACAAACAAATTTTAGGTATCGAGCAAAAATTGCAACCGGAAAAACTCATGCCCCACAATAATTTCTAGAAGCAACTCCCATCGCCCCTACCCATGTAAACAAACTATATTTGCTCGCCGCAATTTAAAGGACTGCTTCCTCAAAGTCACTTGGATCCGCAAACACGATGAACGGATCGAAAGAAAATTCTACGACGCTAAATTCAGCTGAAGCCAAATGTATTCCATTCACTATGGAGGATCCCGTATGTACAAAGGCTATTAAAGCAACATGTTACACAGTGCTGATGTTGCTTTCACTACTTGGAAACGCAGCGGTCATCGCTATTGTTGCGAAAAACAGGCACATGCAAACCACAACGAACTACTTAATCGCAAACATGGCCGTGTCGGATTTATTGCTTTCTACCTTTGCAGTGCCGCGAGAAATGGCAGAAATCTTTATTGGTTTCCGTGGATGGTTGATCGACGGTCTAGCTGGTGCAGTCCTTTGTAAAGTTGTTTACTTCTTCCAAGACATCTCCACTGCAGTCTCCATACAAAGTATTGTTGTTATCACATTGGATAGGTACACTGGAGTTGTTCAACCCTTTCGCGAGCCTGGCGTGACTCCAAAACGACGCAAATTTGTTATTGCACTGATATGGCTGATATCAATGGGTCTACACGGTATTTATTTTTATGTGGCACGTCATCAGCGAGTCAATGGAATCAGTATCTGTTCCTTCAGCTTTGAGCCTGCATTCGACAACTTACGGTCTTTAAGAATCAACTTTATTATTTTATCAGTCTTTTTGATAGCTATTCCTTTATCAGTAATAGCTGTTCTTTATTCTCTCATATTGAGTGATTTAAAAAGAAAGAAACCTTTTTGGCAAAAATCTTCTTCTTTACTAGTGAAAAAACCGACGAAAAGAGGATACTAAAATTGTTAGGAATGTTCTAGCAATCATAATATTATTTGTTATTTGCATTTTACCAATAGATATTGTCGGTTTTTTATTTTTCTTCGTGTGGTACGAGGAAATTCCTTGCGGTATGGACCGATTGAGTTTCGCAGCTAAGTTCATATTTTACTCCAACGCATCTCTTAACCCGTACATTTATTTCTTTCTAAATGACAGATATCGCCAGGGATTGCGAAATATTTTGAATCTGAACGGCAAAGCTAAAGAATCCTGTCCTCGCGAGGGAGAGATAAGTGACATTGAAATGAATGCAGTGTGATTTCTGAAATATTTTTCATAGCCCTCAGTAAGTAGCGTTTTGCCAATATACTGTCACTTTGTAATAAAAATCACTACATGGTTAAACATTATGGTTGTTTTATACCGTTGTTGAGGGTCATTTTTTCTGCCTGTACGCCCTTCAAATGGTTTTCGATGAGCGCGCATTGATTAGTCAAATATGGTACCATTAGCAAAATTCTAAACAATCCCGAATTTCATTCGGCACCTGAGAAGACGGCTGAAAATTAGATTAATAAGTTTTAAGGGCCACAGAACTTTCCATAGCTGCTCTTTTAAGCTATTTTCTGTTTCACATTGTATACATGATCATGACAAAAAGCCATTTCGATGCGAATTGTCGTTTCCATGCAGTGCTTTGATTTCGAGAAAATGGCGCGTTCTGAAATATGTCACTTCCCCACGGAAGTTACATTTTAAAACTCGAAAACAATTTATCCTGTTTTCCAGCTGTAATGACTTGGTAAAACAAGTTGAATTGGTGTGAAAGAAAATACATTTTTGCTCTTGTGAATTCAATTGACTGCTGCAAGTTTTAATAAAATATTTTAAAATATATAGCTACGTTTTTTTTGCCAAGAGCTTGGTTGCTGAACTAATACTGAACACTACACTATAGTGTTCACGATAACTTGTTTTATTCTTGCCATAAAATAATAAATATTTGTTGATTACTCAGTTTGTATCTGTGCAAGCAATGCTGAGGTCAATTTATTATTACAAAGCAACTTAAACTTGTCGACGAACCAGTAGTGTGAAGCAACATAAAGTATAGGTTATCTTGCTTTGTTTTGAGTCAACTAGGAAAATGTATTATTGTCTTGTCTGTAGTGTCTAGAATTTGAGCAGGATCTTAAATTCCGTCAAAAAATGTACAGGGGTAGCAAATTATGTGACTCCAGTGAGATTAGAGGGCACGACTCAAAGTCAATTGAGTTCGAAAACCAGGCTTATTGATTAACATAATTGGGTTTGTGCCGGGTTTTGAAAATAGTGATGAATTTCATAGCTTGAAAGTGTTTTCACGTATAAACAGCACTTCCAGAGGCGTCAAGGACAGGAAGCCATTCACTGCGGGGAGACTAGAGGACTTATTGTTTCTTTGTTTCCAAGATGTGATAAATTGCAGAGCAAAGAAAAGTGCAAGACGTTTAATATCTTTTATATTAAATACCCTACAAACGCAAAACGGATTTCCTGCCTTTTCTCTTTCACCGCGGGAAAGCAATTTTTATTTCATAAAGAGCACAGTTTACTTATCTGAGTTTTTATCCAATGGGAAAAAATAACATTGTGTGCGTTTCCGCCTTATTGTGCTCTGCGTCCTTTATGGCCGTAATTTCTTTTGTTTGTTTTGCACCAACTTCGCGTGTCTTTTAATGTTTTAGACAGTATGCCGACAACATACGTCCCCTTTTTCTCCCTCGCAGACTTAGCGTGCTTTTCCTCTTTACCTCCAACACATTCCATTTCGTAATTCAGTTAACAATGTTCAACAGCAAGTCACTTTTGTGTTATTCTTTTAACTCAATTCCAGATAAAACTACTCAAGTAAAAGCGTGTAAACGGCTGCATAAAACATTGCTACCTGTCTTGTTAGCCGGAGGCTCATTGATGAATAGCAAATTAAGGATTTAAACCAAAACATTATTTCTTCTCTCTGTGTGCCTCAGGGTTTTACCGGGTAACACTATACAAATCGAGGACCATATATCAAAATAATAGCAATAAAATAGTCCACATAGACAGCTAATATTTTTCTATTTAGATGAATGCAGCTAGACTGACCATGTTTCCCAGACTGGTCTTTCCAACATGGGGGACACGACCAATTGGGTGTCCGCCATCTTGGAAAGACTACTGAAACCAGGTAAGCTGAAAAGCGATGTTTAGAAAGATAATTTGATGGAATACGTAATGCGTTTTAAGGGTTCCCTGATTACTTGATTCCAGCAAAAACACGATACCATTTTGTAAATTGACGAGCAAAAACTTGAGTACGCACACAAGGCGACAGAGGCGACAGCCAAGTCTGTCGTTGATGTTTTTACCACCAGTCGACGTCTTCTGTGATCAACATTTAATCTATATGTGTTTTATATTTAACAATTATACTACGAGCCCGAGTTTTCTGCGAGCAGATAGTCAACGGGGCGCAGCGGAGTTGACTATCGCTCGTAGAAAACGAGGGCGAGTAGTCTAATTGTTTTAGTATAAATTTACCATAGTCTCATTGCATAAAAAGAAAAAAAATGCCAAGTAACGCCTAGAAAGAACTGTTTATTATTTTACATCAGGTTCAAACGTGATGCGCAATGTGCACTGATGCGTAACTGTTGTCTATCAGCAGATAGAAAACGGAAATATAGCCAATCAAATTCACGGATTCACAATAGTCTACGGTAAATTTATACTAAAATAAATTATAACATAAATGAGCCACTACGGGCGCTCTCACTGGTCGATGGGTGTGTTTAGATGGGAGTACGTAAACACAGTTGTGACGTTTCAGATTTGCGCGTATTTTTAAGAATTATTTTGTAAAAGCAATAGAGCACTTTTTCCGTGTTTACAGAGCCTCGCGTCTCGGGTTTGCATAACTGTCTCGAATTCTCCCGACCTCCTCGTGTTTAGATGAGGCTATGTTAACACAGAAAAAGTGCTCTATTGCTTAAACAAAAAAGTTTTAATGACGTCATCTTTGCGTCTGTCCTCCAATTGATCGCAAGAAAGAATAAATCAAAACGTGAGAATAATTCGACACGATACAATTTTTATAGATAATGTAACCACCAATTTTGGCGAAGAACGCGACAGTCGGGTAAACTAGTGCCCCTGCCAGTAAAACCCCGAGCAGTGTCCGAAGAGGAATCGAAAAGTTTGAACTTCGTTTAAGGAGCACAGTCACCGTTGAACGGTTTGAAAAGTTTCGCCTGAATTTTTCAATTTCGTTGTTTGTAATCCGTGTCAATCCTCTCCATCCTTAACCATCCTTGTTGCTTAATGGTTTATTATTGTTATCTCTTTGGTGTTTTTCTATCTTTGTAAAGTATTATTTTCAGGTTTTCTTCAAATTAACGGTGATTTGTCGATGGTCAAAATAACCCAAAATATTGTGACTGCGCTCCTTTAAGAACAACAAAGCGTATGTTTCCTTGCGAAAATCAAAGATAAATAACACTGAGGTCCTGGAAACTTGCGTGCACGACCACGACATAAATCTTGCACCCGTAGTTTAGATAAATGTTTCATGTCCACTCCTTTCGAGAGGACAAATACCATCAGCACAACTTAAATAGCTCAGTTCTCCACACAGCACAACTTAAATAGCTCAGTTCTTCAAAGAACGGAAGACACAAGCAGAGTTCGATTGTGACTGTATTTCCGGCCTGGTTGAGGGATGTATGAGCAACAACAATAATAAATACATTAGATAGAGCTAATATGATATATCGTATTTACAATTGTAAAATATTATGATCCGTCTAATCAAAAAAATTATCATTCTTTTTTTTTCTAATTGTACTCTAGTATTCCTCGCCCTGAAATTTAATTACCACCAAACTGTACAAGAACTAAGTTAAAGCGCTCGAGTTTAACATCAACTTTGAACCACCACAACTGTAATAATAAATGTCAAACTTAATACCTAGGTTTCTGCAACTTTGTGGTTACCATAGCAACACGCAGACTAGCGTAATACCGAGTGGTCTTTTTCGGGTCGGGAGTGTTCACAGACCCATTCGAAAATGGTGCTTTGCCTCCAACACGACTGACGCATGTTAGGACTCTGTGCCCAAATGTTTGTGTTCGTCGCGCCCAACCTTAACAATCTCAACTTGGTTAATTGGCATTTCTTTGACGTTTTCGTTTCCCAAAAGCTGTAATTTTTATGTTGCTTTCGATTAAAAAGATCTTTGGTATACTGCGAAAGGGCAGAGTTCTCAATGCATTTTTTCGAACGGGTCTTTCTAACTACAATCACTCACCAAGTGAACTTCAATAACAGTATGAACACCCAAACAAAGTTTCACTAGCAGTGTGGACTACGTACACTAACAAATCGCCTACAAGGGCATCTACGTTTCTGGCATTTTAATTACACACTGCTTTCGGTAGACACCCGAGACAACTGAATAACAAATAAAGCAATTCGCAATTATAGGAAGTATCAAGGTAACTTATCGAGGACTGAAGATGCATTTCATCAGATTTCATTGATTCACACGCCGCTTAAATCTTGATATCACAACACTGAGTACTAAAATAAGTTCCCCTGAAGACCCTCTTGTTACGCTAGTCAGGCAGACGCTACTCATGGCGGATAAGGTAAAATGCCAGCAACATACTATTTTTAAACTTTCCAGATAACAATTATTACACTAAAACTGTCGCTTTTAAAATATGACTAAGGGCGGTATTAAATTAGTAGGGACTATAATTTACATTCTTAATAAGCATGATAGCCGTCTGAAAGGTTAACTGTAATTTAATATATTAAAAGAGCTATCCCTTGATATATTTAGTCAAGAGAAGATGAAGGGTAAGTTAGTCAATCTTCCATACAGGCCTTAGTTTTAGTCTCTCAGGTTATTTTTAGATCACTCCCAGCTTAGGAAATTCCAGGAGGGTCTAGAAATTGCCGAGTCTAGACGGGAGTGTTAAACGCGGCTCTACACGCGTTTTTATCTCCCACGAAAACATCACGCAAAGCGCGTGGTAGCGCTATCCGCAGAAAACTGGGAACCATGTGCAAAAAATAGCTTGAGAAGGATTTACTTTCTTAACTTACTCTTCGGCTTCTCTTGATTAAGTCACTTTTCGCAGTGTACGAAATTACCTTAAAACCTGTGGCAACAAATAATTAATAGCTACAACTTATTTTACTAAGGTAGAAAAACCTTAAACGAACTTACACCACAGAAAGGAACAAGGATGGATACATTAGGGGAAAATTGAGGTGGTTTATGAATGGCGAACTTGAGAGCTTTCGCTGAATTGTTCAAGAAGTACTCTCCGCGACGTGATTTCTTTAATATTCTTCAGAACAGAGTATACACTACACTGGTTTTTACAATTCATTTCTATGCGAAGGCAACGACAAGGCAAAGTCACATAATATTAGGGAATTTCTTCGACTTCTGGAATAACTATTTTGAAGTGTACTTTACAACTTTTATCCAACTTCATTGAAAGTGGCGCGTCGCTCAGGCTTGATAAGAAGCAATTCAATTTGTCTATTGTCTACCTAATCAATTGATTTATCGATGATGAATTTTCGTAGAAAAAATACAATAATGTGACTATGTATTCCCCCGCTAAAGATAAATATAAAATATGGTCCCCTCTTATGTTTCAATAATTCCCATGACCTCTAACTTCCCTTACCCCTTTGAGGTCGCGTAAACCGAGAGGGAGCTGGTGCTCAGCATCTTGCAAATGAAGAGATGATTCGGCGAAGCCACTGGACTGTGAATTTTCAGTTAGCAGTGGCTGATACCCTACTACACCTTGAAGCAGTTCGTAGCTTTTGAAGATAAGCCGATTGAATTCCAATTGACTACTGATTGATTTCGACCATTTTCCAGTGCAGTCACGAAGACGATGGAGACGCAATGCGGCCACTTTTAATGTCACGTGACCAGATGCTGTTTGTCCTCTTCGTCCTTTTGCCGCGCCTGTCGTTCCTTCTCCAGCTCAACCCAGCGGTTTTTATTGGATTCTGCGCCGAAAAGGAGAGGACTTATCTTTGGGTTGAATGTAGCCAAGCACTGAAAAAGGTAAAAGTAACGCTGCTTTATTTGGTTGCAGTAAACAAGCAAAGCCGGAGAATTTATCAAAACTGGCTTTTCTCCCAAGCAGAATTTCTTTGTAAAAACACAAACGCGGAAGCTTGCAGTTTTACGTCAATTTGTCAAGCTGGTATCAGTGTCACGCCAGTTAAGTTCGCGTCAGTTTCTAGCCTAACATGTTAGTCTTCTGGTCGGCTGGACGAGAGGACCCGCAAGCATTGGACGGTGGCTGCATGGTGTCACGCCACGTTGAAGAAGCCTGCGCCCAATCATATCATTCGAAGTAATATTCGTTTATCAGCAAAATGTTAGTTTATTACGTGATTTTCATCACACCACCTCATCACACCAACTGACCTAAACAAGATTCCTCCCAGCCATGTCGAAGTCAAGTTATGTTTAGCCTGCAAACAGACTCTCCGTATGGGTTACTCCGAGATTTGCTTTCGAACGGCGCG
>JAHPZR010031221.1:25000-27227 GCA_019787425.1 Platygyra sinensis
ATTATTAATAATACAAAAGTTCAATGAGGCCTGAAACCATTGCGTATAATGATAAAAATCAGCAAACTCCACGCTTTTAACAAAGCTTTACTTTAACTGATTTGTATAGAAGCCTTACCTATCCCTGACGATGCCGTAGATGAGTAAAAGCTTGGATTTTAAACATCATTTTATACAGTAGTCAGGCCTCATTTGATTTTTTGTTAGTGAAATCATACCGTGAGCATACAAAACATTGATTGTGCCACATTGAAGGCGTGTCTCCAGTTGTGGTAGATGACGTTCCTATAATTCTTCCGCACTGTTAGTAGCCATCTACACAGAACCTGAAATGAGAGAAATCATTCAAGATTCTGTAATTGCTGAAGTTTATATCGAGAAAGAGCCAAAACCAAAGTTGTGTAGTTGAGTTTTTCATGAAATTCTCAAACTCATTAATAATTCATCAAGTTTAAACAAAAGAAGTTAAGACCGTGAGGGTGCTTGGATATCTGATCTAAATTAGGCGTTTTTACCATTTTACTTCTCTGCTTTCTCCTTAGTCTTAGTTTCGATTGAAAAAATTTATCAAATACTTGAGACAAGTTTTAAAATCCATTGAGAAGACATTTCAAATACTGAAGACAGTGTTTGAACACACTTCTTCGAACTTTATCAAAAATACTCCGCTACTCGACGTATTTTCAACTCTCTATTCGGTGTTTGGAAATAGGGTCAAGTTAACAAATTGACGTCAGTTTTTTATGCGTCTGTCCTGTTACTGATCATGAATTTCGTCATCACAATACTTTGACAATGTTATGAATAAATTCATTGTCACTGAATAACAAGACAGGCGCATAAAAAACTGACATCAATTTGTTTTTTACGATAACAAATTGTCGACTTGCGCGCTCTCGCTCGCTGACGTGTCGCATGAAATTCAAATTCATGTGTCTGTCCGCATATTGACAATAAAAATTAACCAATGAGCGCGCGTGAAGTTCTGCAGTTATCGTAAATACAGTCTTTCGTGTTTGATATATTACGTGACTGATTCGCAAAATACAGACGAATTTCGCCTACTGTGTCAGGACACCTACAAAATCACACACTACTGATACATGGTGGTCTGTGAATAATGATATAAGAACAACAAGCAAACTGGAAAGATCTTCCACAGAAGAAATCATTACAGTGAAATTCTCCGGCTCGAATTTCAGACCTGTCTCACGTTAGCTTACAAACTGGCGTCCGCTTACTTATATGCGAATCTTTCGTTACAAAACTTAATTAACCGACAGAAACTTGTACCTCATAGTCTATGTGAAATTCGTCAATGAAGCCACAATCGATAAACATTCTAAGCGAAGCTTGAAGCATCTGGTCTGGCTCCAGTGAGAAGTCATCAAACTGAAAACTATCCACCTTGAATTCTTCAGCCTTAGGTACAGGTGTGTTCTGCACGGGAAAAAAGAAAGGAAAAATCATCCAGCAGCCTGGAAACAAAAATGTTACCGCTAAAACAATAAGCTGCAAATTCTACTGATTGTAGCCAATTTCGTTTAACGTCGAGACAATATCTTCCAAGTTAATGATTCCCTACAATTTCCTGATTTTAATCACCTTTCGTCCCTTTGTCAGGAAATTATCGTTTCATAGTACTTCAGATTTTGTGGCTTACTGTCAACATATCAGGATCTTACGGATGTGGTCATAATGTCTGTACTTTCTAACTGAACGTAACAAGCTCGTTCCATTTAAGGACGTTCGCGCTAATTGTTTCTGCGCATCCTCACTGCGCACGCAAATTCACATGCCACGTCATCCATCGAGCGCGCGCGCTAAGTACTAAAATGAACAATGATAGGGCAGATGGCCATTGCTATAGCTTTGATTGGATTTAACGATCTTGGACGTTCGGTGACCCCTACTTTTCTTTTCAGAAACGGATTTCATTTCCAATAATCTCTACTCTGTCCAAAAATGAACAAAAAATCAATGTGGGAAGTTAAAAAAATTTCAAGATTTCTGTCCACGGGACATGGAATCCTGCCATCTTGCGGCTGCAAGGGGCGTGAAACTATGGTCGCTAAATGCGAACTTGCTCTTTAAGCAACCTCACCAGTTGACTAAATTCGCTTAATAGGTCCATTCAAACCATATCTGGCAGAGAGGACTTCCCTTCAAAGCTCTAATTGCAATATTTTGGGACTTGCAGCCACTTTGGTCTCCTTCGCTAACGAAG
>JAHPZR010031222.1:10000-12500 GCA_019787425.1 Platygyra sinensis
GATATAACTTCAGCAATTACAGAATCTTGAATGATTTCTCTCATTTCAGGTTCTGTGTAGATGGCTACTAACAGTGCGGAAGAATTATAGGAACGTCATCTACCACAACTGGAGACACGCCTTCAATGTGGCACAATCAATGTTTTGTATGCTCACGGTATGATTTCACTAACAAAAAATCAAATGAGGCCTGACTACTGTATAAAATGATGTTTAAAATCCAAGCTTTTACTCATCTACGGCATCGTCAGGGATAGGTAAGGCTTCTATACAAATCAGTTAAAGTAAAGCTTTTGTTAAAAGCGTGGAGTTTGCTGATTTTTATCATTATACGCAATGGTTTCAGGCCTCATTGAACTTTTGTATTATTAATAATGATTATAATAATCATTTCAGATGCTATTGAAGGACAGCATCTAAAGAGTATGATTTTACCGCTTTTTTTCTCAGAACCTCTTTCACTTCAATTTCATGAACGGAAACTACAATGATATTAGTTGCTTCGTGCAGACTTCTTAGAGGACTGCCGTACTCTCTTTTTTTCGGTGGCTTGAAGGAACAAATAATCATGGCTTACATACAAATTCTCATATTTAGTGGCCAGTCCACTTGGCAAACCCGGTAATTAAAAACTAGAACAAACTTGATAACATAGTAAATGACATGTTATTGGTTTCAACAGACTGGAGGTATGAATAAGTTTATGAGTAATCTGGAATGTCTTGGTTTGATTGTTGGCTGTTTGTGTCACGACTTGGACCACAGGGGGACAAACAACGCTTTTCAGACCAAGTAAGTTGTCTATGTTGTTACAATAATCCTAATTCCTCGAATGGTATTGCCCATTTTTGTAGCAGTTTCAAAATAGTTGATTCTGATTGGATGAAAAGGGGACTTTTAATGTTTCCATGGCATCAAAGTTCACGCAACGTTTCTCTGAAGTTCTTACGCGAAGACTTTAAAAGTTGAGCTGCAGATTTCTAAAGTTATTATTCAACAAATTGTAACACTATCCTAATATGGTCATGATGTTCTCGATATCTGTCATCCGTAGGTAACAGATATATAAACAATAGTCTCCATTTGGCGCGAAAATATGCTAGGATATTTGTCCGCGGACATTATCTGTTCCGAGAAGCGAACAGTTTTCCGAGACCGTAGCTCGAGGAAAACTGTGAGCTTCGAGGAACAGATAATGTCCTAGGACAAATATCCAAGCATATTTTCGCCCCAAATGGAGACTATCGTGTTTATTATCCTTCAAATCTTTTACGCAACGCGCGCAGTTTTGAAAATTGGGGTATATTCTCGGATATCCCCCAGTTTTTGCTGGGGGATATTCGGTCATGTGACGTGTTTAGACCAATCGCGCGCGAGCAAAAAGATTTGATGGATTATAACCGGCGATATACGTAGCTTCGTACGTGGGAAGAAAAAGTGAGTGAAAAAATGTCGACAGAAAGGTTTTAAAAATGTTACGAGCTTGGAAATCAATTTTGTTACCAATTAGTTGAATGATAAAGCAATTATCCTGCTCAATCTCGCGGAATATCGTCTGATTTTAGCACGGCCTCGTCGGCTAAGTATCAGACGATATTCCGCGCGATTTCGCAGGATAATTGTTAATTATCCTGAAGGCTATAGTTAATTCGAACCCCATTTTCAGAGTGATTCGTCACTGGCCGAACATTTATTGCCGTTTTCACATTAAAGGACGAACAAATCGTTTGGACGGACAAATCGTCTGGCATTTGACCGTCTGTTGTGAATTTATGTCGTACTGTCGTCGACTTATTCGTCTCGACGGGCAAAACGTCTTGGAAAAATCGTCTTTCCAGACGGCCAAATATCAGACGATTTGTTCTTCGAAAAATTTGTTCGTCCCGTTTGCACATTAGACTATTTGTCCGTCCAATCGATTTGTTCGTCCTCTAGTGTGAAAACGGCCATTGTTATTCGATAATCTTTGTCTCCTTTGCTATTGTCAGGACGGACTCGCCGTTAGCCAAGCTTTATACGACCTCCACCCTAGAGCACCATCACTTTAACCACGCTGTGATTATCCTCAGCACAGAGGTAAGTGTCTCATTAGCATTACAAGTCTTACTTACACTACAGATACAAAAATAGAATTAAGTTGATGTTGGTCACATTTATCTGACAACAGACAATTACCAGGCCAACTAAGAGTTTCGCCATTACTGTTTCAGACGATTTTGTTGAGGAATTCTAGAAAACCGTAGAGTAAGGTGTATCCAGTGTTGGACAATATTCATAAAATCGTAACTTTGGAAAAACTCGGGTTTTAAAAGAGCTATGCTACGATATATTAAGGTGGCTCACAACGGTTTCCAGCCAGTTTCAATGTTTATTTGATTTTCTTTTAAAGGGCCATAACATTTTCCAGAAACTGAACGCTGATGAATATAGACAAGTTATTAGTTACATAAAGCACTCGATTCTCTCGACGGATCTAGCTGTGAATTTCAGGTGAGTGGAT
>JAHPZR010031223.1:0-14889 GCA_019787425.1 Platygyra sinensis
CATGGCCAGAATAGAATCGAAATGCAATTAAAAGTATCATGACCAAGTGTATGTCATATCTAACAAAGGGCTGCCCAGTTCATGATTAGAGTGCCAGATTTAGGAAAGAGGAACACCCCAACCCCTCCACCCATAGTTTGAATAGGAAACAAAATGCAGAATGAAGAAAAGGTGGTAGGCAAGCAAAAAAATAGTGCTCCCCCACTGAGCTGAACATTTGGTTCCGTAGATCAACTACTACAAAAACTGGAGAAATAAAAACCTGAAAACTTCTGTCTGTGCATCTCTCTTTTTTTATTAACTTTATTAGGCTTAGTTACCATAAAATTACAAATATGCAAAAAAAAAAAACAAATAGCGATAGAATTAGGTAATGCAGCCCAAAAGGGTCATACTATTTACATTCCTGAAAATGGAATCTCTGGTTTATTTCTTGTTGAAACACAAGTGAAGTCTTGAATATTTTGTTCAAAGTGATTTTTTTCCTTCCCAGGCCCCTACCTATTCTCTATACCTGACTGGGCATCTGGTTCTTTGCATGTTCAGCGCTGAAAGAATAGAAAGGAAATGCAAGAAAACATTCAAGGGTTAGGGTTTACTTAAAAATAGCTATAATTGAAATCCTTAAATGTAGAAAACCAGGTCTGTAAACTCAGGGGAGGTGAAATAAATGATATGAGTTTTTCAGGTAGGAGCATAGAGGGCGACTGATACACGACAGAAGTGCAGCAACTAGCCAGGTATTGCGCCTTTCCAATAACTTTCACTGTGAGCAAAAATTTGTAACCTCTGCAAAAAGCAGAAATCTACCAAAAGACAAAACAAAGTTACTCTCCACTTTTTATAGTATGATTGGATGTCAGATATGTAGCTGGCCACGTTACTTGCTTCAAACATGTAGCTCACAGGTGTAAAGTTTGAGATCACACCTTTCTCACCACTTTCTGTAGTTTGATCGGATGTCAAATATGTAGTCGGGTATGTTACTTGCTTCAAACATGTAGCTCACGGAAGGTGTAAAGTTCAAGATCACCACAACTTTCTTGTGGTGCGCAAAGGCCAGCTTCCCCTCAGATTCGAAGATAGTCTTTGTATCAGCACCATAAGGTTTGTTGTTCATTGAAAAGGAAGTTGAGAAATAAGTTCCACCACCGTAATTTGATTTTCATGAGGCAACCGTGTTTGCAAAGCAAACCGCCATGCACAAAGAAAATTGTACACCAACCTGACAGTTGTTGCCTATGGATTAAGGGATTGACGGATCAGAAGAGTGAGATGTTGCTGAATTATTCTGACTTGCCATTTCAAATTATGATAGGAGATTGGTAAAGTAAGTTCAATCAAATGGTCATTCCTTTTTAAGCAAACTGCAGCATTTTGAAGGAGCACTGTGTAAACCAGGCAGACTAGATTTATAATGCAAAGATCAAAATTGTACAGAAATGGTCGATGTTTGTGATAAAAGAATAAGGAGATTAAAAAGACCTGTTGAAACTGAGAAATCTCCAGGACCTGTCAGTGTGTGACTCAATATTTTATTTACTTTTTTGCAGCTGTTCAAGATTTTAACAACATGACACATGTGCACCCACTGCTTGCATTATTTCTAGCAATGCAAAAGACTAATGTCATTAAGGATCTTTCACAGTTCTGGAGGAAATGTCTTTATAGAAAGACATACTATGCAAAGAAGATATTGAATTTGATAGACTTGGAAATGTTTGGATCCAGAAAATATCCATACCCCCACAGAGGGAAATGGAAATTCAAAAGTGGAGGGGGTCAAAGTTCCAGGAAATTCCAGAGGGAAGGGGGTTGTATGATCAATTTAGTTTTCAGAGGTCCTTTGATTCAATACCGATTTTGAGTCTTGATCTAGCTGTTCAAAAATCCTTTCTTACCTACTAAGTAGAACATTCACGCGAAAAATAGTGGCTTGAATACTTGCATTTGACTTGCATTATATTGGAAATACATTTGCCTTCAAAAAGCACTTTGAAAGCCAACTAATGCAAAGAACATGCCGTTGCATGGCAATGGCCACCATTACTTGTTACAAGTCCACATAGAGTCACCTTGTGGACCAAAAAGCACTGGAGACTAGCCTAGTTTGTTTTCGCATGCTACTTTGATGTTGCAGAATTCAATGACCGAACAAAAGACGAATGCCCCCTTGAAGGAAATGCCTCCAAACAAACGTAGTCTACCAAGCAATCATAACAACCAACACAACAACAGAATCATACGTGGGACTTGCAACAAACTTCAAAGAATGTTACAGAAACCATAAAACATCCTTCCGACACGCCAACAAAAGAAACGCCACTGAACTGTCAAAGCATGTATGGAAACTGAAAGACGCCAAGATACCTTTCAGCCTAAAGTGGAAAGTAATCAGAAAATGCAACCCCTACAACAATGTTACCAAGAAATGTAGTTTGTGTCTGTATGAGAAATTTGTTATAATCTGTAGAAAAGATTTATGTACCCTAAACAAACAAAACGAATTAGCGACCTCGTGCCCCCACAGGAACATATATGTACTTCAAAACTTTTATTTAACGTAATGCAATAGTAAGCACCATAGCAACCATGTATTTGTATTTAACTGCCAGCATTTAAATTTACCGGTCATTCGTTGATGTTGCCTGATGAGTGTGGTCAATCTTTGACCATACGAAAGAGGACTGTAGGAATAAAACGATGAATCACTCCTGAAGTCCTGAACTGGTTTCAATTAGTACAAATGCTCCTCCAAAAGTTGAGCGCTCTTTGAAATCCATTCACCAAAACGAAATTGTACCATAAATATTATATATTTTGGTTGTCCTATTTCCCAGGCAGCATGATAGTTAATAGGAATAGCTTATCCAGCTGAAAGTCTTTGGTTTTACTTTGATTTAACTGCTCACTTTCTGATTATTGAACTTCACCTCAAATATTCTAGTGAATGTTATAGATAGAGTAAGGTGGATGAATGTAGCCCAACATAATCTGAATATTTTCTTTGTCGCATTTCCAGGAATTGGAAAGTTTTTTAAACATGGTTAATATTGTGAGTGTTATAGATAGAGTAAGGTGGATGAATGTAGCCCGACATAATCTTACTTATTTTCTTTGTCGCATTTCCAGAAATTGGAAAGTTTGTAAACATGGTTAATATTGTGAAAGGGTAATCGTTGTTTTTGCTTACAAACTTATTTTTCATCGGAAAAATACTTGTGAGATAGCCGGAGTAACTTTAGAGAATGTAAGTAACCAACAAGGAAAATTACCAGTATACAACAGAAAGAAACTTGAACAAGCTAGATTGTGTGGTTTGTAAAACTTTTCATTGTTAGTTTTTGTAAAGGTATTGCTTTTTACCTAAGGAATTCATAATTTCCTACTTTGTATGTAAACACAGAAATAATACATTTAAAATATTATTTAACAATTAGACTACGAGCCTGAGTTTTCTATGAGCAGATAGTCAACGAGGCGCAGCTTTTTCCTCAGAACTTCTAGATTGCTTTAGTGAATTGCGAGACCAGTGTAGAGATGATTGCTTCAAAGGTGACACAGTTATATGGAACAACAAAGATATCGCTATCGAAGGAAAATCTTTGTATTGGAAAACCTGGAGTGAGCGTGGAGTATGTTTTGTACAAGATCTTCATAAGCTGAATACTGACAAATATCTATCTTGTGAAGAAGTCAAGACCAAATACAACATGAAGTCAATTTCATTTACTATTGCCAAATTCTCTCTGCAATCCCCAAAAGTCTTAAATTGTAAGCTATAACTATTAAAAATCCTGCAGGAAGAATTGTAGAAGAATCTGATGTATACCAGCTTGCCGAAGGAAAAACCATCTGTTTGTCTAAAATGCGGTGCAAGGATTATTACTCACTCTTCCAAGCGAAATGGGAAACACAAACAGCATCTGTTCAATCATGGTTGAAACATTATCCCCCCTTTGCCAACAAATGGAATGAGTTATTTAAGAACATCTCAAAAATGTTAGCAGACAATAAATTAAGACAATTCTCTTTCAAATTACTGCATAGGATACTAGTAACCAAAAAGGAACTTAACAGATACAAAATTAAACCAGATGATGAGTGTTTTTTGCAAAAGTCCGGATTCCCTTGAACACACATTCCTGGCTTGCTCTGTCGCCAAAGACTTTTACTACAAAATGATGACATGGTTTAAGAATGAACAGAAATCCCAAATTAATATGACTAGGTAGCAGATCCTTTTCAATGATTTTACTCTCTCCGTAGAATCACATCTTCTGAAGTGGAAATTTGGAATTTTCATAACACTAATGAAAAAGTATATCTATGATTGTAAAATGATGGAAAAATTCCCACTTGGCAATCAATTCAAACCAAAATTAAATAATCAATGGAAATCAAAAATGTGGAAGTTGAATAGGTAGATCCTGATAACCTGCCACCACCCATAAAAAATGTAATTTTTAAAGTAAATAGAAATCTATGCTAAATTGAGTTAACTGAATAATATAATTTATTTTACTGTACTGATCCAGCAATCATACCTCAACAAGTGTAACCTTTCATTGTTCTTTGTTTTCATTTAAGTAATAATTATTGTCTTGCAATTAGTGTACTGTTGTTACTTTCTATAGTTTCTGTCAATGCAACACAATGTAACTAAATAAGTTGTTAGTTAAAGTCTTTTTTTCACTGTAAGTACAGTATTGTGCAAAAGTAATGCAAGCGAAATGCGCAAATTTTGTTCTTTGTCCCCCCCCCCACGAACTTTCGTGTGAAAGTTTGTGTAAAAGTTCGAATGTAACTTTGCGGCGTTTTGAATGCATTTTCGCTGGAACAAAGAGCGATATATCAAAGAACTTTCGTCATCTCCACGACAATTCGAGTTATTTCACTAGCAAAGATGCAGAATTTTGCTATATGCTCAACAATAGTTTTGCAGCGTTCAGGTAACTCCTCTACCTGAGCGACTGGTTATGTAACTTACATGAAATATATCTTTGTTTTTCATTTATTGACTGTGCTTTCAATTGAAGCTGATAACTTACGAGTGGTAATTTTCAACTGTTGGATGTGTAAATAAGTCACAGGTAATATACACAGGGTAGAAATGCCATTTGCGAAGAGTTTTAAACAATTCGCTGGCTTGGCTCAAGTTGAGAAACGGTGTGACGTACTGAACACACTGAGCAGATTTCTGAACGACTTACCATTCTCATAAGGTCAACAACCTCTGTTTGTTCCACAGAAAAACCAAAATATCTGTTACATGACTGATGTCCGCAAAAGCAAAAATTCCACATGTTTGATGGTTTGTTATGAGCGTTTCCATGTCGATGAACATTTTGAGTCGATGCATATCACTCGTAAGACCATGTGCTTTTGTTGATTTGATCCCAGTTCCCTTTCATTTTAACTTGCCTGACTGGGTCACACAGATGCATTTCCGGTCGTTGCTTTGTCTCCATCACACCGGCAGAGACAAATGCATCGGTCGGAAATAAGAGTGTTATTAAATTCTGAGTTTTCAGTATTTTTAGATCCTGGACAGCATCAAATTTGCTCCAAAGTCCGTGTTGACGAACTCTTAATTTGTACAGCAAACCTCTGGTGCTTGTACCTCACAATTCAAATCAGCGGAACTGGGATCAAATCAACAAAAGCACATGGTCTTACGAGTGATATGCATCGACTCAAAATGTTCATCGACATGGAAACGCTCATAACAAACCATCAAACATGTGGAATTTTTGCTTTTGCGGACATCAGTCATGTAACAGATATTTTGGTTTTTCTGTGGAACAAACAGAGGTTGTTGACCTTATGAGAATGGTAAGTCGTTCAGAAATCTGCTCAGTGTGTTCAGTACGTCACACCGTTTCTCAACTTGAGCCAAGCCAGCGAATTGTTAAAACTCTTCGCAAATGGCATTTCTACCCTGTGTATATTACCTGTGACTTATTTACACATCCAACAGTTGAAAATTACCACTCGTAAGTTATCAGCTTCAATTGAAAGCACAGTCATAAATGAAAAACAAAGATATATTTCATGTAAGTTACATAACCAGTCGCTCAGGTAGAGGAGTTACCTGAACGCTGCAAAACTATTGTTGAGCATATAGCAAAATTCTGCATCTTTGCTAGTGAAATAACTCGAATTGTCGTGGAGATGACGAAAGTTCTTTGATATATCGCTCTTTGTTCCAGCGAAAATGCATTCAAAACGCCGCAAAGTTACATTCGAACTTTTACACAAACTTTCACACGAAAGTTCGTGGGGGGGGGGACAAAGAACAAAATTTGCGCATTTCGCTTGCATTACTTTTGCACAATACTGTACTTACAGTGAAAAAAAGACTTTAACTAACAACTTATTTAGTTACATTGTGTTGCATTGACAGAAACTATAGAAAGTAACAACAGTACACTAATTGCAAGACAATAATTATTACTTAAATGAAAACAAAGAACAATGAAAGGTTACACTTGTTGAGGTATGATTGCTGGATCAGTACAGTAAAATAAATTATATTATTCAGTTAACTCAATTTAGCATAGATTTCTATTTACTTTAAAAATTACATTTTTTATGGGTGGTGGCAGGTTATCAGGATCTACCTATTCAACTTCCACATTTTTGATTTCCATTGATTATTTAATTTTGGTTTGAATTGATTGCCAAGTGGGAATTTTTCCATCATTTTACAATCATAGATATACTTTTTCATTAGTGTTATGAAAATTCCAAATTTCCACTTCAGAAGATGTGATTCTACGGAGAGAGTAAAATCATTGAAAAGGATCTGCTACCTAGTCATATTAATTTGGGATTTCTGTTCATTCTTAAACCATGTCATCATTTTGTAGTAAAAGTCTTTGGCGACAGAGCAAGCCAGGAATGTGTGTTCAAGGGAATCCGGACTTTTGCAAAAAACACTCATCATCTGGTTTAATTTTGTATCTGTTAAGTTCCTTTTTGGTTACTAGTATCCTATGCAGTAATTTGAAAGAGAATTGTCTTAATTTATTGTCTGCTAACATTTTTGAGATGTTCTTAAATAACTCATTCCATTTGTTGGCAAAGGGGGGATAATGTTTCAACCATGATTGAACAGATGCTGTTTGTGTTTCCCATTTCGCTTGGAAGAGTGAGTAATAATCCTTGCACCGCATTTTAGACAAACAGATGGTTTTTCCTTCGGCAAGCTGGTATACATCAGATTCTTCTACAATTCTTCCTGCAGGATTTTTAATAGTTATAGCTTACAATTTAAGACTTTTGGGATTGCAGAGAGAATTTGGCAATAGTAAATGAAATTGACTTCAATGTTGTATTTGGTCTTGACTTCTTCACAAGATAGATATTTGTCAGTATTCAGCTTATGAAGATCTTGTACAAAACATACTCCACGCTCACTCCAGGTTTTCCAATACAAAGATTTTCCTTCGATAGCGATATCTTTGTTGTTCCATATAACTGTGTCACCTTTGAAGCAATCATCTCTACACTGGTCTCGCAATTCACTAAAGCAATCTAGAAGTTCTGAGGAAAAAGCTGCGCCTCGTTGACTATCTGCTCATAGAAAACTCAGGCTCGTAGTCTAATTGTTAAATAATATTTTAAATGTATTATTTCTGTGTTTACATACAAAGTAGGAAATTATGAATTCCTTAGGTAAAAAGCAATACCTTTACAAAAACTAACAATGAAAAGTTTTACAAACCACACAATCTAGCTTGTTCAAGTTTCTTTCTGTTGTATACTGGTAATTTTCCTTGTTGGTTACTTACATTCTCTAAAGTTACTCCGGCTATCTCACAAGTATTTTTCCGATGAAAAATAAGTTTGTAAGCAAAAACAACGATTACCCTTTCACAATATTAACCATGTTTACAAACTTTCCAATTTCTGGAAATGCGACAAAGAAAATAAGTAAGATTATGTCGGGCTACATTCATCCACCTTACTCTATCTATAACACTCACAATATTAACCATGTTTAAAAAACTTTCCAATTCCTGGAAATGCGACAAAGAAAATATTCAGATTATGTTGGGCTACATTCATCCACCTTACTCTATCTATAACATTCACTAGAATATTTGAGGTGAAGTTCAATAATCAGAAAGTGAGCAGTTAAATCAAAGTAAAACCAAAGACTTTCAGCTGGATAAGCTATTCCTATTAACTATCATGCTGCCTGGGAAATAGGACAACCAAAATATATAATATTTATGGTACAATTTCGTTTTGGTGAATGGATTTCAAAGAGCGCTCAACTTTTGGAGGAGCATTTGTACTAATTGAAACCAGTTCAGGACTTCAGGAGTGATTCATCGTTTTATTCCTACAGTCCTCTTTCGTATGGTCAAAGATTGACCACACTCATCAGGCAACATCAACGAATGACCGGTAAATTTAAATGCTGGCAGTTAAATACAAATACATGGTTGCTATGGTGCTTACTATTGCATTACGTTAAATAAAAGTTTTGAAGTACATATATGTTCCTGTGGGGGCACGAGGTCGCTAATTCGTTTGTTTGTTTAGGGTACATAAATCTTTTCTACAGATTATAACAAATTTCTCATACAGACACAAACTACATTTCTTGGTAACATTGTTGTAGGGGTTGCATTTTCTGATTACTTTCCACTTTAGGCTGAAAGGTATCTTGGCGTCTTTCAGTTTCCATACATGCTTTGACAGTTCAGTGGCGTTTCTTTTGTTGGCGTGTCGGAAGGATGTTTTATGGTTTCTGTAACATTCTTTGAAGTTTGTTGCAAGTCCCACGTATGATTCTGTTGTTGTGTTGGTTGTTATGATTGCTTGGTAGACTACGTTTGTTTGGAGGCATTTCCTTCAAGGGGGCATTCGTCTTTTGTTCGGTCATTGAATTCTGCAACATCAAAGTAGCATGCGAAAACAAACTAGGCTAGTCTCCAGTGCTTTTTGGTCCACAAGGTGACTCTATGTGGACTTGTAACAAGTAATGGTGGCCATTGCCATGCAACGGCATGTTCTTTGCATTAGTTGGCTTTCAAAGTGCTTTTTGAAGGCAAATGTATTTCCAATATAATGCAAGTCAAATGCAAGTATTCAAGCCACTATTTTTCGCGTGAATGTTCTACTTAGTAGGTAAGAAAGGATTTTTGAACAGCTAGATCAAGACTCAAAATCGGTATTGAATCAAAGGACCTCTGAAAACTAAATTGATCATACAACCCCCTTCCCTCTGGAATTTCCTGGAACTTTGACCCCCTCCACTTTTGAATTTCCATTTCCCTCTGTGGGGGTATGGATATTTTCTGGATCCAAACATTTCCAAGTCTATCAAATTCAATATCTTCTTTGCATAGTATGTCTTTCTATAAAGACATTTCCTCCAGAACTGTGAAAGATCCTTAATGACATTAGTCTTTTGCATTGCTAGAAATAATGCAAGCAGTGGGTGCACATGTGTCATGTTGTTAAAATCTTGAACAGCTGCAAAAAGTAAATAAAATATTGAGTCACACACTGACAGGTCCTGGAGATTTCTCAGTTTCAACAGGTCTTTTTAATCTCCTTATTCTTTTATCACAAACATCGACCATTTCTGTACAATTTTGATCTTTGCATTATAAATCTAGTCTGCCTGGTTTACACAGTGCTCCTTCAAAATGCTGCAGTTTGCTTAAAAAGGAATGACCATTTGATTGAACTTACTTTACCAATCTCCTATCATAATTTGAAATGGCAAGTCAGAATAATTCAGCAACATCTCACTCTTCTGATCCGTCAATCCCTTAATCCATAGGCAACAACTGTCAGGTTGGTGTACAATTTTCTTTGTGCATGGCGGTTTGCTTTGCAAACACGGTTGCCTCATGAAAATCAAATTACGGTGGTGGAACTTATTTCTCAACTTCCTTTTCAATGAACAACAAACCTTATGGTGCTGATACAAAGACTATCTTCGAATCTGAGGGGAAGCTGGCCTTTGCGCACCACAAGAAAGTTGTGGTGATCTTGAACTTTACACCTTCCGTGAGCTACATGTTTGAAGCAAGTAACATACCCGACTACATATTTGACATCCGATCAAACTACAGAAAGTGGTGAGAAAGGTGTGATCTCAAACTTTACACCTGTGAGCTACATGTTTGAAGCAAGTAACGTGGCCAGCTACATATCTGACATCCAATCATACTATAAAAAGTGGAGAGTAACTTTGTTTTGTCTTTTGGTAGATTTCTGCTTTTTGCAGAGGTTACAAATTTTTGCTCACAGTGAAAGTTATTGGAAAGGCGCAATACCTGGCTAGTTGCTGCACTTCTGTCGTGTATCAGTCGCCCTCTATGCTCCTACCTGAAAAACTCATATCATTTATTTCACCTCCCCTGAGTTTACAGACCTGGTTTTCTACATTTAAGGATTTCAATTATAGCTATTTTTAAGTAAACCCTAACCCTTGAATGTTTTCTTGCATTTCCTTTCTATTCTTTCAGCGCTGAACATGCAAAGAACCAGATGCCCAGTCAGGTATAGAGAATAGGTAGGGGGCCTGGGAAGGAAAAAAATCACTTTGAACAAAATATTCAAGACTTCACTTGTGTTTCAACAAGAAATAAACCAGAGATTCCATTTTCAGGAATGTAAATAGTATGACCCTTTTGGGCTGCATTACCTAATTCTATCGCTATTTGTTTTTTTTTTTTGCATATTTGTAATTTTATGGTAACTAAGCCTAATAAAGTTAATAAAAAAAGAGAGATGCACAGACAGAAGTTTTCAGGTTTTTATTTCTCCAGTTTTTGTAGTAGTTGATCTACGGAACCAAATGTTCAGCTCAGTGGGGGAGCACTATTTTTTTGCTTGCCTACCACCTTTTCTTCATTCTGCATTTTGTTTCCTATTCAAACTATGGGTGGAGGGGTTGGGGTGTTCCTCTTTCCTAAATCTGGCACTCTAATCATGAACTGGGCAGCCCTTTGTTAGATATGACATACACTTGGTCATGATACTTTTAATTGGCATTTCGATTCTATTCTGGCCATGCGACCCTAACGACAGGCAGTGTACTTTGACCCTGGGTCAACTCAGTGACTCCAGGACACTCTTGAGCATCTTGCAGAACCACTGCCAAGATGCATGAGGTACAGGGTGCCTAAGGACACCCCATGGGTGCTTACATGTTCCAGCAAACTGATGAATTCAGGCTTGTTGGCAATGGAGAGCACAGAAATGTGGCAACTACTGTGAGTTTACTAGGTATAACTTGATTGACATTCATTAAGAATTTCCTAATACAACATTAAAATTACTTGATGCTGATCGATTATGTCTACAATGCGATTACATAAAGATTATTCATCATTATGGTTATTTTGATTGGTAACCTTGAAGTGGGACATCTTTAACATTATCTTTTTGCTGCTTTTGTATTACAACAAAAATTTGGTCACATGAGTTTGCACAGATTGCATTTTGGGTTCAAAATAAATACTTTAAAGTGCCACTAACCAACCAATTTTTTTTCGCTAATATAAATTTCCTTTTTCTCATGATTACCACTGCCAAAAAATTATCCTTGTAGCTATTTTTGTTTATTTTCTACAAATTTTCTATGAATTTTCAAAGTTTATAATTTTGCACATTTCCATGTTCACGACTGAGAAATAGCGGAGAATGGGGCGAGTTGGCTTCTGACGTCATTTCGGGAATAACAATGTTTTCTTTCTGAGAAGAATATGTGCAAGCATGCGATAGTGCGTGTCAAAATCGTTGCAGAATGCAAGGAACATGTGTTGTTGGAGACCAGAAACGAGAAAAAGACCAAAGAAGTGGGCTGATCTGTACGAATCGAAAGTCGGGGAGCCGTCGAGGATTTCTTCGATCTCGGGTTCGCCCCTATTATAAAATTGTGTGTTTCTATCTGAAAGTTATTATAAAAACCTATAGCTTGTCATGACCTGTATATTTCTCTATCTCTGGTTGACAGCTTGACATTTTCATGGTACTGCATACGACGCAAATTTGGAATAAGCTGGAACCCTTCTGACTGTTCCAAGCACAAGCGATGGATCCTCTGAGTCCATCACATGAAATCACACGGTAAACTAAACGCATTGGGTTTTTTTACTTGAAATAGACACATTTTTAAATGAATAGTAAACAAAATCTGCGTCCTACAATGTAGCGATTAAGATTGTTGAGCCTTAACTGGTATATGAGGACTAGCTATGTATTTGTGGATTTTAATAAAAACACACGCACACCAGAAGCCATAATCCGACTGTGTATCTCAATAACCATTCAGAATTGTTTCATTCTTTGAGCTTTGTCTTTGAGGAACAAAATATATCTAAATTTCAAACTTAGAATGGATCAAGCATTTGTAACTCTGTGAGAAAAGTGAATAAAACAATTAAGATTCGACTCTAGAGCTACCGACGGAGTTCGTCCTGCTGAAAGAAGAATCGCAGCGATTGCCGGTCAACCGAAACGCAAACTAAAAAGTTGAGAACTCCTAGGTTATTAGCATACGTAAAATGGACATTTCATTCAAATTAACAGTGAAGTATAAATGTATTCATTTAACTGATACTATACTGAACTTCTTTTCAATATCCTAACAAAGGATTTGCCATGATTTAATGGTACAAAATATGCAAATTTGTATAACTTGTGTTCGTGCATACTAAAATTTTCTCCCTTTGGGCGCTATTGCCCAAAGGGTTTAATTGCCGCCCGTCACACGACACACCTTTGTCTATTCTTTATTGCACGTCCAGTAGTGATTCTGACGATCAAGACAGCGCGATACATAGTCCACTTCATAAGACAGACAAGTCTCTCAAGTCTGGGAAAGAAGCCAAGATAACAAGCACCGTCCTGTATCCTCAGTCATGGCCACATTGTTATCTCAGCATTACTCACGGTCGCAGCGACGTCAAATACGAAGAGCTTACACTCGCTGAATTTGTTGCCGGTTATAGCCAGATCCTCTTATCCCCGATTTATCGGAGGTGGAATGTTCCTCGCGTCTCAAATACCTGGTTTCGTTAATGTATTTTTCCCAGCTTTACGACTGGCAGGCTGTGTTGAGTTTCCACGGCGCGGTTTTGTTAGAGATCGAACGTGGCTTACTCAAATGGGAGGATTCATTTCTACATTTAGAAAGCCGTACTTTGTATGGTCATCTTAAGGCGAAAAAGCCGTCCACGAGCGCTTCTTTCTTCCGCTACCATTCCAGCTCTGTTTTGTCGCGATTGTCAAAGAAGCACGTGCTCTTTCCAACAAGATCATTATGGTTTGCTCCGCGGCGAACGCAAATGGCTCCGCAACATTTGTACTGACTGCTGGGTGAAAGGACGCACACAAGCCTTACACCCTGAGGGATCTAAGGAGTGCCCTAGCTCCACTAACTCGGGTCAAAAAACTAATTTCCTCGAGCACCTTCGTTCACCATATCGACTTTCGTGACGAAGGTGCTTTCTCAAGTGATTGTTTCGTTTCACAGGTTTTTTGTTTCGTTTCCTCAGAAACGAAACGTTATTGTTTTCAGTTCAGGGGTGAACTATTTACATAGTGGAGGTAATATCCAATCAGAGTAAAGGTCGTAATTGTAAATGTAAATACAGCGGCAAAATTTCCGGCCAAATTCTGTCCATCGAAATGCAACATTTCGATTGTTGCCTTATACGAAATGGGGAATTATTGATTGAAACTCTCTTTATCGGTATATTACACAAGAAAACTACGAACTGGACTTCTAATTGCGTAGTGATAGTAAAAGGGAAATATCTTTTCGAGGTGGAGACGCCGCCACACCACGCTATTTGACCCCCAATGAGATATTTTAAGCCGATTGAAACAGTTAGTTTTGTTTAGTTCAACAAAGATATGGTACTGTTTTTCCTTTTAGAGCGATTTATTGACATAGTGAGTATGAGAGTTATCAATGTAATGCTTGTAATTCAAAAGATAAACATGCCCCAGCAAAAACATCCTGTTGAAACTAAATTTAATTTCGAGTCACGGAAACAAAAGGAACATAAAATGGCACTGAAGGCAGAAATAACTGAAGACTTAAATGTTTTAAGTCAGACTGGAACGCGGCTGTGATTCTAAAGAGACGAAGGTAACTGTTTTTCTTCCTTGATTTAAATGTGATTAAGATCACAACGGTGACATAACCTTGATGAAATCGGACTTGTCAGGAAATTATAACAATCCCGCCGATTTTCTGTGGAAGCTTACGGGAAAAGAACACGCACTTGGAACGCTTGGATGATACCAATGACAGAAACGATATTCTGTGGAAGGTAACTAATTCATCAAATTGTATTTTAATTAACCTTGCTATATTACGAAAGAGGTACAATATGGCTTTCTTATAAGGTGTCGACATTTTGTAGATTTAATTGAATTTGTCAAATTTTCCGTCACAATTTGAGAAACATCACTTCTTGTGGAGCACGTCCTATCATAAGCTTTTAGAAATAACAATCTTTTTGTTTTGAGGTACCGTGGCTGAGCTGGTTTCCATGAAAACACCGATAACATTTGTATTTTGGCTTCATTAATAAGCCGAAGGTGGACTGTGTAAATAATTGCATAACTCTCATCACGAGTAACATGTCCTTTTTGAAAAGAAAAATATATTGCAGCAACGACGACAAAACGAAGAGTGCCGCAGAAGCCATTCGAATCAAGCACTTCCTGGCACAGAAATGGAAAAATTATGTGTCTAATGGATTTATCTCATAGCGTTATTTAGCCTCACACACAATAATTTCAAATTTCCGAAAATTTGGCGGGCCGTGCGGCCCGCTTCCTGAAGCATTTACCCTGCTTAATTAATTAAGACCAAAATCAGCGACCCTATTTATGACCCTA
>JAHPZR010031225.1:0-22500 GCA_019787425.1 Platygyra sinensis
GCGTAAAAAGGTTTCAACATAGTTGAAAATTCTGCCGGCTCCATGATTTCAAGTGCAACTGGAATTTTTCTCTCCTTCCTCCACGCTAAACGGTTGGTGTATTAAATCTCTATTTTATAAAATAAATCGGTTTAAATATAAATCGGACTAAATATTAAAAGTCTACTCGTGACTTTCTTCACTTTCAAAGACATTGACAGCGTATTTTGGTGACTTTTTAGTACTTTCCGGAAGAGCATTTGCCATCAGCCTTTTAATGTCAATATAGTTCGACTTGATAACGCTAGTTTGGTCTCCTTTCATATTAAATAAGGGAAGAGAAAATTTGAAATTCTTGTGCTGACTATGTTTCTCCTCGACGAATCCAATAGGAAGACCAATATCGCCGCGGGCAGGGGTTATTGCGTGACAACTGTCCGGTGATTTGCATCACTTGACGTCAAGTAGAAAATGAATGCCTGGGTTATAATCTCGGTTGTCTCCCAGTTTTAGCTGGGGGATATTTGGTCACGTGACGTATTTAGACCAATCCCGCGCGAGCGAAAAAAATTGATGGATTATAAGTAATGGTAATAGGACTGAGTGGAGTCCAATTCGGTCTGTAATCATACGAGTGATAACAAAATCGGACGACCGCGCAGCGGGAGTCCGATTTGTTTATCACGAGTATGATTACAGACAGAATTGGACGACACGAAGTCTTATTACCAATTAATCATAAAAATTACAATTTCTGCTACTACTACTACTACTACTGCTACTACTACTACTACTACTACTACTACTACTACTACTACTACTGCTATTACTACTACTACTACTAGTACTACTACTACTACTACTACTACTACTACTGCTACTACTACTACTAAAGGCGAAATTTAGTGAAGTTTAAAGTAAGTAATCATAAACTTATAATTGAACTAGGTCGGTATCAGAGAGATTATATACCAAGGGAAAACAGATTATGCCCATTGTGCAAGTCAAATCAAGTGGAAAATGAATCGCATTTCCTGTTTCAATGTAGCAGATACTCCTTTCAGAGGCAGACTTTCTTAACTCGAATCAATGAGATAATACCTGATTTTGAAAGAAAATCAACCTCTGAAAGCATAAAACTACTTATGAACTCTAATGATCATCGTGTAAATAAGCTAGTAATGAAGTTCATTTCCTCATGTACAAATATTCGTGATACTTTTCCTATTATCTAATGAAAGTGTTGTAACTTAGGACAATATCACTATTAACCTTGTTTTGTTATTAATTAATTAGCTTTTGCAATACTGTAAAATCTTGCGGTCATGCAAATAAAGCGATTTACTACTACTACTACTACTACTACTACTACTACTACTACTACTACTACTACTACTACTACTACTACTGCTACTGCTACTGCTACTACTACTACTACTACTACTACTACTACTACTACTACTACTACTACTACTACTACTACTACTACTACTACTACTGCTGCTACTACATGTCATTTTCAGTTTTTCGAACTTTCCTTGTTATACACGTGCTTTTGAGGGCACTTTATGCCGTGTTCAGACGAGAAATTTTCTTAGAGTGGAGCCGTTTCACTGTGCAATAGTATATATTTTTTTAAGGTCGCTCGTCCGGAGTTTTGACTAACGATGCCGTTCAGCTCTGAGCGACTAGCGCACCACCATAATCACTCCTACAGAAAATCAAACGCTACTGGTGTGCTAGAACCGAAGGACGAAAGTCTCAAATGGGATATATTTCCCCAGGATTTGAGTTACCATAACAACGAAATGACACCACACCACATTTTACATAAAACTAAATAACTTGCCACCAAGATAACTTAACGGACAATTTTTGATGGAAGAAAACAAAATAACAGCCTACACTAGTTGATGTTCAAATCAATGTTTCTGAAAGTCAAATGGAGCTATTTTTCTGAGATTTTCACTCGAGATAGTTATATGTTATAAGATAAGTTTAAGACCAGAGTACCATTTAGTTGCAATAACATTTAAAACAGCTTTGTTCTTGGTGTATTTTTTGACACCTTCAAATGTCAAGTTCGAGATAGCGGCATCGTATTTCCGAAGTTATCCTTGGAGGCAAGTTATTCGATCTTATTTAAAATAGGGTATGGCGTCATTTCGTTGCTACGGTCACTCTCTTCCTTTTGAAAATATCCCTCTAATTAAAATATCCCGAGAAACTCATCGACTACTACTATCAATCGCCTCCAGCATCTTACCAACACAGTTCAAACACCGCTTGACAGCCCCGTTCGGATAACGTTGCCATTTAAAGATTAGAAATTGACTGACATGGTTCAACTTGGGGGTCGCAGAACGAAAATTCATTAACGACTACAGCCGGTATCCACAAGCAAAAAGTATCGCTGATCATGTGAGTCAGAGACGAAAAGCCTCCCTGATCCACTAGTAAAGTGTAGTACACCAATTCACATGTGATTTGGGCGCCCGGGGGAGGGGGGTACTCCCTAAAATGGCCTATAGGGGGGGGGGGGGGCTCCGCCCGAAAGGAGTACCTTTTTCACGCTTCAGGTATATAAAAGGGTACGGATTTCACAACTTGAGGTATATAAAAGGGTAGGGAAATCAGTCATTTAGGTATTTACAAGGAACGTCAATTACAATATTTCGAGTAGACGCCACTTATGGCTGTGTCTGTTTATTTATTAACCACTACATGAAAATGACAACAAGACTTCCTAAAGTAGGTATGTGAAAGGGGTAACTTTTTCCATGAAAAGGTATATAAAAGGGGTACCTTTTCTGCCAAAATGATACCTAAAAGGGTAAGGGGTTGGACCTCAGATTAGAAACAAAGGACGGAAACTGAACTTGCATGCAGATTCCATTTGCGCGAAACTCTTTACCGGAGTGAATGCTTTCATGCTAACTAATTTTCTCACTTTTAATATCTATCCGTAATTTCTAATTTATTCATTTGACAATGATGACATGGAGTCGTCGAAAGGTCATTTTGTTTTATTATCATTGATTTTCTTGCTGAAATGTTTCTCTACATGTTGTTGTTGTTGTTGTTGTTGTTTTTTTAATCAGAATATAATTTGCAGCAAAGCACGTTTAAGTGGTACTACGCATGAGCAGACCATTATTTGTAAGCAGCTACTTGCAAGTCACGTGGTGGGCTCTCAAGCGATGGAATGAAGAAAGAAACGTCGAATGATAATAAAAATTATTTGTTTTACTTTTACGTTTCAATACAATGGTAGTTGATTTCTAGATTTGTTTTATCCATTAGGAAATGAAGTAAGCGTTAGTAGTGAAAACCACTAGCCCATTGAGTCCTCTTAACACAGCGGGGCGATATATAGTATCAACTAACCATGGTTGTTTTCTTCTCGGAGTAGTGCTGGAAGTCACGATTTTGACTTCTATAAATATAAAAGATTACAAGTTTCAAAAAAGCTGGAAATGAAAAGTAAGAAGAAAACTACGTTTTGTATTGCAAGGAAAGTACATGAATTTGTTAAACCTTTCTTTTGGGGATTCCGCCATCAGCACTGTTAGAGATTATAAATTGCAATACTCACATCATGTAAATAAAATTTAGTCGGTACATGTTATGATTCAACCAAGAAAAAACACCTCAACCTCATCAGGTGTGAATTTGTAAGTTCCAGCCAGGATTGTGTGCTTGTCTTGTACCTCACTTGGAACAGAGAAAGAGACACCAAAGTTTGTATATGAATTAGTGTTACTGTTGGCATTGTTAGCAATTTTGATGTCACGCCCTCCGCCAAATGTTGGACCATAAAACCAGTGCCTGTAAACTGCATAGGATGGGTTCGTCACCACGCTCTTAAATGGTTCAAGACCTTCTTTGTTGCGGAGCGAAAATATGAACGCATTGGAAGCGGAGATATAATCACCACTGGACGCTGCATAACAAGAAAAATATATAGACTTAGCCGAGCCTAGAAGTGGAGCTCAAGGGGTGACTGTTCAAAGACTGATTAAGGTATTCCACGATAATCCTGGTAGGATGAGGGACTTAATAGGGATGTCCAATATCAAAGATACACGCTGCAAACTAAGGCAGCAAGACTTAGTATTAACCCGAGTAAGTCTGCCATGTTGCGCGTCGTCGTCGTTGGGCGCACGCACCCGCGATCCTTGCCGCTAGTCATGAGAAAAGAGTTGCATGGGTTTTTATTTCTATGCATGCATGCGATCCTGTTCCTATAGTTATCAGGCTCCGCTATAGGTAAAGCAATATATATCTTAGTAAATATATGTTTCTCTTGATTTTTAGGAAGTGCACAATTACAAGTACAAGTAACACAGTTACAAGTACAAGACTTAAAATGATTAAAATTAAAATAACTAAACAATACATACAGTTTCATGATATAAGAACTTTTGACCTTAAATCAGGGCATTGACGTTTATTTTTTGCATTTCAAGTACGAAAAAAATTGCAGAAATTGTAATGTGGAGATAAAAACGGTGAAACGTCTTCAGAATGAAAATACGTTATTTAATTCAAAAACCACTAACGTGGATGTAGGGCCTAACTTGTATTGTTATTTTTTCCAATGCTGAAGAAGAAAAACTTCACTTCACCTTTTTCACCTTCTTTTTATAATAATAATAGTAATAATAATGATAATAATAATAGTAACAATAATAATAATTATAGTAATAATAATAATAATAATAATAATAATAATAATAATAATAATAATAATAATAAAAAGATAAATATGTGAAACTTGTGTTTTCGAACCCCGAAACTCCAGCGAAGGTCTTAGGTTATGAAAAAAGGGTAGGGACAGAAAATGCTATGCAGATTGTGGAATGAGTACAAACGTCTCTAGTTCGGTCTTACATTAAATAATAATAATAATAATAATAATAATAATAATAATAATAATAATAATAATAAAAACTTTGAATAAGGTAGAGAAGTGAGTGCAGTCTGTCAGTCAGTGTATTAACTGTTCATGAATACCACATCAACAAATTATGAGCTGATTTATAGGTTTTCCGAGGATAATATTCATAGAATCGTGGTCTTTTTGAATAGTGATGGAGTTATAACAGTTCATCTAAGAAGGTCGAGGATAGTACAAAATAGTTTCGTAAAGAAATCCTCTTATCTACCCCAGATGACGAAGGAGCCCCTCAGTCGTACAAATAATTCACACTCATGTCGTGCTACGGAGTCAGGGGCATGGATAGATGGTGACAGAACGCTTCCCCTTTCGTTTTGTTTAATGAGACGTAAAATTAAAAGATATCCCTCGGTTTGCTCTAAAAGGTGACATATCATTTTCTTGGTCAAGATGTTGTAACAATTACATGTCGTCATCCTAGACTCGCCATTTTGGATTTCACTATTTGCTCCGAAGTCAAAATTCCCTAAGCCAACGCAAAATTTATGTTAGTAAACATTGAAAAGTGAACAAGTTCGGAGTTTCAATGATGTGAGTCAAAACGTGGACGCCATGGTTATGCCAAATGACTAAGATAAACAGTTGCACAACAAAACCGCGGCTACACTATTTTAAACGTTTACCGAATGCTTCAAAATCACCAAGTAAATCCTCTTGTCAAAATTCCGACCGCACCTTTAAGCTAAGGGTTTCGACTGCAAGAGAGAGTTTCTTGACTATAAATAGACCTTACTTACTTACTTAGTCCTCTTCGTGCTCGTTAGCACATAATGTCGTATCAATGGACCATAAAATCTACATCATATTGAATTTTGAACGATGTTCAACACGGAGATTCTAAAAAGCCTGTGAAACAATTTTCTAACCAACGCCCTAAATCGTCGTATTAAAAACCATTTCAGTCTTTTTATGCGTCCTATTTTGTGCTTCGTGTTCAGTTTTCTAATTTATGTAAGGTCGTGTTGTAATAACCACAATTCTAAAAGCTAGTGCCGATAGTTTATGTAACTACCGCTAATTTCTGAGACTTCTCTGCATCCGTTATTAGGGGTAATCACGTAATGTGCTAAATTGTTTTTTTCGAGTAGAACCGATCTCACTCTATTTAGTAAATTTGCATTGCACTCTCTTCTTAGCGTCGGTATGGAGTTGAGCTTTTTATTTTTTTTATTACTGTTTTTTTTTTTCTTGGATATGTCTTACTGAATTTGTTTGTTCCACATCACGCGGATCGAAGCTGTGTGAAGCGGCGGGGTATTTTTAAAAGTCAGTCCAGTAGTAAGTGCTTGCATAGAAATCTCGGACTCAATTCTCATGAACCGTTCTTAGTTTTTCAAATAGTACATGAACATCAAAACAACAATATATATTCCATTTTGTTGTTACCCCTTTCCTTGTGCGCATCTCTTCTCATTCGTAATGACTTTTAACCCGAAACTCTATTCATAATATTTCTTGCATGTTGCACCCTAGTGTGGTTGATTGATGTAGAGTTTACGGGACCGGGCAACATTGCGGACAGGTAGGACGTGCAGTAAGGCGCTCCGTGTTTAGTGTTGCCGGTATAGTCATTGTTTAATGTCCGCGAAGAGAAAAGCCAGACCAATCACTGTCTGATAGTACAACATCCCCAGAGGAAAAAAGATCTTTTTGGGTAGGTTCTAAAATAAACAGCGAGTTAACGAGCGAATTGAACGAGGATAGTTTCGAGTCGATCTGCTCACCAAGAAAATGGACGCGGTTCTTGCCAAATTACAGAAGCTCTATAACATTGAGAACCGACTGGGCAACATGTTTGAGGCCGTGTCAACTACAGAAGACACTGTTGCTGGTCTCAATAAAGAGGTCTGCAACTTAAAGGAGAATGACACCAACAAGACCGTCAAGGAACTAGAGGATACCATCGCCTTCAACGATGGAGAGATCGCTGACCTTGGATATAGAAACGGTTAACAAACCTATGAAAATTCTAGGAATTTATTTTACATAGAATTCACGCCTGACAAGAGAACTATATTTTGATGCACTTCTAAAATGTTTATAAAACTTTAAATAGCTGGCAATGGAGAAATCTTACACTCCTTGGTAAAATTCAAATTATAAAAAAAAAAACATTTGAGATTCCAAAACTGTTGTTCCGAGCTTCCGTGTTAACTTTTGATAAAGATTTTATTTAAAAAAAAATAATAATAAATACTTAACACAGTATTGTTTATTGTTTATTTATTTTATGATGATGATGATGATGATGATGATGATGATGATTATTATTATTATTTATTTTTTAATGGAAAGGTAAAGATAAAATCAAATGCCTCGCACTGGCTGGTGATTAAAGTGATGGCGGACTTAAAATGCCCCATCTGGAATCTACAATTAAAACTCAAAGAATCATGTGCCTTAAAAAGCTCATCGAAAATTACCACAGTCTATAGAAGTTAATCCTCTCGCATCGTCTTAAAAATTACTGGGATAAATTCCTTCTTTATTGCAATTATGACGTTGCTGACCTACCTAATTCCTTTCCAAAGTTTTATCGCGAGTGTTTTGAAGCTTGGGCTACACTTACCGAGAAACAACCATCTTCGCGCGACCACGTTATGGAACAGACACTTTGGAATAATAAACATATTCGAATCAATGACAAACTTCAAATTTGTAAAAAGTCATTTATGGGAGGCATTTCAAGAATTAAGGACATCTTCCTCACGAACGGAAAATTAAGTCCTTGGCATTTTTTTTTGAAAAAGGGCTTTATTTAAATAATTATCTTTTAATATTAGGACCTTCAAAAGCACTCCCGGAATCATGGAGGGTTTTGTTAACTTCAGGAACTACATGTTGCCCTCAAACCCCAGATTTTCCACTCAAAGACTGGTGATATCAACCTGACTCAACTCGCTAGTAAAAAGCTGTATCGGATTCTTGTACAGGATATACGCGTACACCCTACTGCCAGGCTAAAATACAACTCCATATGCAGCGACCAAGATTTTAACTGGAAACAGATCTATTTAATCCCACACAAAGTGACTTTAGATATAAGAACGAGAATCTTTCAATACAAAAATTGCTTAATCGTATTGTATATACCAACCAACTCTTATATAAAAAAAGTTATCGGCCACTTCTTTGTGCACGTTTTGTTACGAAGCCCAGGTGCTAAGCAATGTTACATGCAAAAAAAAAAAAGACGAAAACTCAGAATTCTAACTTTGATACATCCAGTTTTAAATCCGAACATTTCGAACAGCCTAATTCAAGCGTTTCAGGTTCAGTTAGTCCAGGTTCAGCTAGTTCAGGTTTTCTACAGACATGACAGTGAACTAAATAAATACGGGAACCAAACGAGTGAAATTTCACAGATGTAATCCTTACCGACTGTTTCGTTCCAAGTACAAATGTCTAGAGTTTTTCCACAAACAACAACATAGGATAAAAAAAATCCAAGACAACCCGCGTGCTTAATAACACGTGATACAAACACTACACTTTTTGTGGAGAGTATGAAGAATCCCTTGAGCATTTATTCTTACACTGTCGATTCAGCAAAAACGTTTGGATGCAAGTTGTTTCCTGGTGGAATGACTGAAATATTACTATCACTGGGCTAAAGGATAGCGAGATCTCATATCATGTTAGGTTATACAAACAAAAGTCCGCATTGGTTTTTTCTTAATCACATCCTTATCATTGGTAAGAAAGTAATTTATTCAAGTCGACTGAGCAAATCTAAGCCTCTATTTTCTCAATTCATCGTCAAACTGAGATATATAGAACGTATTGAACATTATATCGCTAAGAAATCATAAGTAAATAATGTTTAATAAGTTATCGTGTAGTAGCTATTCTTTATATATTTATACTGTAGTGGTATGAGTAGGTAATAGTTCTGTAACTAGCCTAGGTCAAGTAATTTGTGAAATTTGTGGTGTAACAGTAGTGTACGTACAAGTTCTGTACAAAGTAAATGAATGAAAAAACCTAATGTGATTGACCTTCAGTTGTGCTGCATCAAGCAGCATGGCCACTCGACAAGAAACCAATTTACCTGGGTTTTAATAAGTCCAGTCCAGTTTTATTTTTATTCCAAAATACAGATAGTTTGCACGAGCAAGCATTTCTGTGGTCGTTGTTTGCTTCCAAGACTGAAAGTAAAGCAAAGCGCTGAGAAAGTGCGCAAATCTCACACAAAAACTAATCGTAGAAAACGTTAGCTAACAAGTTGATTTATGATTTATACCTGGGTTTTTATAGAACATTGAACGCTTTTTAACAACAAAAATATAGGAAATGGCGAGCAACTAAAGTAAAATGGTTAAATGTAGCTTTTAAGTTCACATAAGCTTGTTACCCTCCGAGGTGCTGAAGAAAAAAAATTGACAAGCGGTCTGTCACGTGCCATTTCTAAACCTTTGAACCGTCATGTCAAGATGCGAGTGAGAAATTGAAAATCATTGAATTTTATGGGTTGTATACCTACCCCAAGCAACGTCGGAGTATCCTCCAAACACGTACTGACTTTTTCTAATGATAGTAACAGTGTGCGGCTTGCCATCACAGTAGCTGTGGAATGTTCTTGAAGACCAACCGTGAGAAGAAGCACGGTAACACAGTTTCCAAATTTGTGAACCAGGCACTGTGTTCAGAAATCGACGGAGATGACTGAAGAGGAAGTCACTGCCTTGGAGTATTTTTGAATGCATTTCCATACCTAAAAAAGTGATATAGAATTTTTTGCTGTGCCTTTTTTGGACTATTGCCATAACAGGTTTGCTTTGTAGTTGCTAGCATATTTTAAGATTTATTGACTTATGGTAGAACAATTTCGGTTCTCTTGATTTGAATCTGATATCAGACGTTAGCATGCGCCCAGTCAGCTCGCAAACAGATTTGCGCTTGAAGTCTGCGATGTTTTTCCAGTCTGGGATCATGACATTTTTTCTGAAGATTTTCAGCCTAATAATAAATCTCTTATTGCTGGGCTCGAATTGAATTGATTTTCCCAGGACGTCCTTGGCGCTTTGTTAATGAAATAAATAAATATATAATAACCCAACTTTGTTTGGCCTATAAGCTAAGTTGTGATAAGTTGCCAAATTATAGAGAAAATCAGTCAGCATTGAATGAATAAGTTTGAAACTTGACCAATACTTATTTTATGCCACTGGCATTAATATATTAATTAGAACATCCATAGAATAATGATTTGATATACGGCATTTATACAGCGCTTAATCCTAATGCGCAAAGCGCTTTACCACACTCTGTGGGGGACTTTACCAGACTGCTTATTTACTAGGCGCAAATTGCAGCCAAGCGGTTCATAATCTTATTAGAGAGAATAAGAGGATACACAGGTGCCCCAAGAACAGAATAAGTGATAAACCATCACACCGGGGACAACGTCCCCTACTCTTTTCGAACTGTGTGTGGGTTCTTTAACGTCCCACACCTGTACTGTGCGACGAGGCCTACGGTTTATCGTCCTTATCCGAGAAGACTTGAGAGTCTAACCATTTGCAGCTCTCATTACAAAGGCAGCATTTTCTCCTCAGTTATCTAAAGACCCTGAGTGTTAATCCGGTCGAGGTTTGAACCCGCGACCTCCCGCACGGCAATCCGGTGCTTTACCAACTGAGCTAACCGGTCGGCGGTTAGCACGACCTTGATACTATATTCTGCACTGCTAAGCCTTAATATTATTCTGAACGAACGCTCTGCTGCTTAGTATTGCAGTCTGATAACTTTAGCATCTAATAGACGCTCTCTTATCATTGGATTTGAAATTAATAGAACATTTTTGTTAATTTTTAGCAAGTTACATTACAATCGTAAGTGTGTACCCAATAGAATACACGAGGGCTGATATCCTGACCAGGAACCATTCTTCAAGCAGTGACGTTCAGGGGATCCTGTCAGCCAGTAACCAGGCTCACAACTGTACAAAACTTTTCTTCCCTCCCAAAACTGCTGACCGTGAATAAATCCGAGGTCCAGGCTTTCGGGAGGTGGGCAGGTTTTGCGACCTAATCAAAAGGAATGGAAGGTGTGAGTGGATTAGAACAGAGGAACTAAATACTGAACGTTTTATGTTAGCAAGAGCGTATATCACTATTTACCAGATTTGATATCAGAATGATGAAACTCCTACCCATACATACAGACTGTTAAATTACTTACATGAAGGCTGTACACCGCTCCAGTTACCGGTAGGCAGGCACGCTCTAGTGGCTGGTCCAATTAATCGATATCCCGGGTGACAAATGAACGACACAGACTCCCCAGTCCAGTATCGTGAGCCGCGTTTTTGCCCGTTTAATGGAGAACCAGGATCAAGACAATTCACTAACGCTTAAAAGAAGAAATTGAATCGTTAAAGACCGTACAGAATTTAACGCGAAGTCTTAACAAAACTTGTAAATTTGGGCTTTATAAGCGGTAAGAGGTTGTAGAGTGTGAGTGTTCATATAAAGTTTTCACTAATATCAATTACTAATACCTATTCCTATCTACCCCGAGTGGTACTCCTTGTCTTATACTTACAGTACGCTTTTACCGAGATCTTACTACCCTAAATAATGTCAAATCTCCCACAGCACCGTAGCACCTCCTTGTCATTAAGATAACCGCACAAGAAAAACTGCATTAAGTTATAAACACAGTATACTCTCTGTATAGCTGTCATTGACTTACTACTAATTCCACTTTATATTGGCAACTGGGACTGTACCGGTCATTATTTATCGCTTGGGAAGGGGTAGGGATTGGGGCACTTTTAGGATGGTAGAAAGGGTATCAGTCAAAAATAAGCTCTCAAAAGATGGGATCACCAAATGCCTCACGAACATATAGACTATAATGGCAGATATTTGGCACTCTAACATTTACTCTGCAGTTTCACGCTCATGTTATGGTTAAATGCTGACACGTCAACTCACATCAGTCAGCGTGTTTTCAGTAGAACGGCGGAATTGTAGAATCTGTAAAATCGAATGTAGCCACCTGTTCGGTCATTAAAATTTGAACATCTAACAATAAATTGAGATTTACAGACTGAGAGGTTTCAAGAACAAACTAGTATGTAAAATGTTAAACAGCGCTATACTAATTGCTACCTTTAAATTTATGATCATAACTACTCATTTTGCGTAACACTTTGCAGTCAAAAATGTATGCATGAAATCGCATCTTTTTGCAACCTTCCGCCTAGGTTGGCTTGCCAATTCTTGCGAATCGGGCCTCGCTTTAATTTATGCCGCCTGTTCTGCTTTATTGAACACCTGTGAAATCTACTGCTAAGAATCCGGACCGGCAAGCAGTCGTAAGTGGACGCAAGTTCAACTTGCCTTAGAACTTGCGTTGGGTGGCCAAACGGACTTGAAAGTTTCCTCACAAGTACACGCAAGTCGCCAAAAAATATATTTTAAGCAGACTATCCTATATTTCACTGGCTAACAATAGCTTAATGGAAGTCACACATCCTGTGTGAATTTGGGTCGGGTGGCCAGACGGTGAAAAAATTGCTTTGACTTGCGTGCAAATTTGATTTCGACCAAAGTGAGCTCAATTCATCGAAAGTCAACGCAAGTGCACGCAAAGCCTGGCCAAACGGAATCGCAAGTAGACCCAAGTTCTCAGCTTGCGTCTACTTGCGACTCCGTTTGGCCAGAGGTTAAGGGGGATCACTAAAATAATATTTGAAGAGGCAGGGGGTTAGCTGGATGTTACTGCTGTTATCCGAAAATCCTCCGCCATCCCCCAGGCGATAAATGATGACTGGTCTCTTAATTTTCTAAAAGCATGTCGCGATTGCAGAAATATAAACATAGACCACAAATAAATAAACTGTAAACATACTTAGAGATGTGTTGGCTTCCGCTGTCCCATTCTTTTCATTTTCGAACAGACATGTGTAGATCCCAGCGTCACTCGGTTTGAAGCGATGAATCACAACTTCACTTTTTACCAAATCATTCTCGTTGTGTCCCTCCATGGAAATTATGCTTCCATCCTTGAACCATTTGACTTTAGGCAGCGGGAAGCCACGGGCAGAACAGTTAAACTTAACTGAATCACCGACATTCTGCACTTGAATCTCACCCAGAGGACTTGACACAATGTTGGGATTTACTTAAAGAAACAAATAAACGGCACCATTATACAACCGCTTCTTTTCACGCTAACTAACTTACAATGATAATATTACAAAATTAAATATATATTTTTTATTATTCTCTTAAGCATACCAACAACTTTTACAATGATCCATATCACTCCCATGACACTCCCCAGCTCATTAGCTCCCTGACAAACGTAAGCACCATCGTCATCTTCCCTTGTGTTTTTAATCGTAAGTTCGTTGCCATCAATGAGGTGTCTATGGATCGGAAGTTGCTTGAGTGGTCTTGACCACGTAATCACAGGGAATGGATAGCCAAAGATGTCGCATTTAAGAGTTGTGTCCCATGATTTGTAAGCGGTTACTGTTTTCTTTGGCTTCGTCAGGAATTTTGTTGGCACTGCAAATATAACAGTAACGTTATGACAAAATTATCAACAGCATTTTGCTTACAAATAGTTATAAAAGGTTCCGAATGGTTGTCTTAGTCCTGTAAGTTAAACACAACTATATGTGCATTTAAAATTTCTTTATAGCGCCATTTTACCATATTAGGTTATTTAAAGCTGATTTCCAGTCCGTACTGCGCATTCTCGAGAGTTTGTTTATGTTTTTTTTTGTCTCATGTAAGACATCACAAAACGTAAACATTTCGCAACTGCTTACATGAAGTAAATTCAAATTTTCAAATCAACCGCCATTATGGATACGAAGCGGTCGGAGATTGATACTTCGTTCTTTCTCATATCACTTCATGAAACAACTTCTCAGCTGTAAAAATCAATGAAGCTGTTGGAAAAATAATTTGAAAGGTCTCAAAGATAAGGTATGTGGTTCTTAACGAATAACATCGATTCGCATTCCATCGAGTGAGCCGTTTATAACTTTTGTAAACATTAGGGTTCTGAGACTGCGTAGTACGGACTGGAAATCATCTTTAACGCCTGATATGAGAAGATATTACACTGTAAAGTCGCAACTTATTTCCACCATTTACATGCGCGATATCAGATCGGGATGATTTTCAAATGACAGGGTGTCTTTCCGAATCGCCAAAATATAAGAAGATGATATACCAGCGCAACGACGAACACCTCAGTGTCAGTAGCTAGCGTTGGATATTTAAATATCCAACGCTAGCCACATCCTTTTCGGTGAACAGTTTTTTTTTTTTTTTTTTTTTTTTTACAAGCGTAGAAATATTTATTTTATGCGCCATTGTCACGCTTTTCCTTGTGCAAACTGGAGATCTGTTCTCAGTAGCAAGTTTCAACAAACAGATTCACTATAGAGGAATCCCCCTTCTGCTTACAGTTTTTTTTTTTTTTTTTTTTTTTACAATACATGTATCTACTCGACTTACAATACACTAACAAATACGGTGACAACAAGGGGCAAAGAAAAAATAGACGAAGAATGGATAATTAATTACAGCTTAAATTTACACTGAAATAGAGACATAAAGACAGACCAAAGGCATGTGGTACATTATAGATGACATGAGATGAGCACCTGATAGGAGATTAGAAATAGACTAATAAGTAGGCGATAAGTACAGATAAGTGTAGAAAATATAATTAAACCGCGCAGCCGAAGGCTGGGCGGTTTCTTGCTCTGCCTTCGGTTTTTTTTTTTTTTTTTTTTTTAAACCGCGCAGCCGTAGGCTGAGCGGTTTCTTGCTCGGCTCGCGGTTTATTTTTTTTTGTGTTTTTGTCGGTGAGCAGACCCGAACCCCCACTCGCTCGGCCAGATGTCGTCACCGGATGATGTCATCATCAGCCAATTACAGGCCATTTCTCAGCTCTTTTCGTCATATCCCCCCTCAGGAGCATTTTGTCAAGTTAGCAAATTAACTATTCCGACAGAACATGGCTGTCTGTGAGAAATATTTATTTGGTCAAAATTGGGCCAAACTCCGTTGGAGATGCACATCAGGACATTTGCAAGGATAAAGAATGTAACTTAGGACCAATTGCTGGCTACTAAGGCTCAAATTATCCAGAGTTAAGCTGTATTTTCGTTTTGCGTGCGAAACAGAAGATTTTGTAATCTGGAATTTTTGTTTCTGTTCACTTTCGAAGGGAATATTCAATGCGCTATAAAGGTATTACCTCTGGCCATGGAACACGCTGACGGTGATAAATGTAAGATCGTGTTTATTTCGCCAGAAGCAATGGTGGAATTTTCTGGGGAAAAAAAGTTAGCGTAAACCCTTTTAACATATGTGAATTTATATTCGTTTGAAAGGTCAAGGTATTTTCTCCTTAGACGTAAACAAACCTCTCGGATTACAACACGCTATGCAAAGAATATTATCATTGAATCACGCAACTTGTACTGTTCACTTTCGCTGTGGAATCGATCACGCAACTTATGATCTGTTGACCCGTCAATATAAGAAAAATCCAGAGCTTTGTAGTGTGCGCTGTGAAGATGAATTTGGCTTGGAATTTTACTGGAACGGAGCGCTTAACCCTGTACTATGGTTCTGTGGAGGAATTGGGGCGGCTGGCATATTTTTTTCGCTTCAAGAAGGATTGACTTTAAAACCGAGTATGTAGCTTTTACTCTTCTTACGAGAGGAAACTCAGAAAACGATAAATCGCTTCAAAGGTTTCAAACCGCGCTGAAACGCAAGATGACTATAAAAAAGACAACAAGGCATTGAGGTCAGTTGCTTTTATTACACGGAAAATTTACTAAAATTTAGGCTAAAATGTCTATTGACGTTTGTCGCGTGTCATTGCTGATGTTGTTAAAAAGCTGTATGTTCACCTCGTTAGACCACAGTCTCAAGTGTGGTCTACTCATCAAGGCTGTACAACTTCCGGCGACTAAGCTCATGGTTGGGAATAGGATTTCTTACAAAGAACGTTTGAATAAAACTGGTTGATGTAGCTATCTTCTAGACGAATCTATTTACTCTTCATTTTTTTCATTCAAATGCCTGCATAGTTATCATGGCCTCGATATTTCTAATTATCTGCAGTTATATAATTCTGAGCATGAACCCGATATTTTGAGTTAGTTCGTCAGTTACTTTTATTACACTGAAAATTTACTAAAATTTAGGCTAAAATGTCTCAGTATTGACGTTTGTCGCGTGTCATTGCTGATGTTATTAAAAAGCTGTATGTTCACCTCGTTAGACCTCTCAAGTGTGGTCTACTCATCAAGCTTATTTAAGCGATATGGCAGAGGCTGTACAACGTCGGGCGACTAAGCTCATGGTTGGGAATAGGATTTCTTACAAAGAACGTTTAAATAAGACTGGTCTAATGTAGCTATCTTCTAGACGAATATATTTACTCTTCATTTTTCTTTTTCATTCAAATGCCTGCATAGTTATTATGGCCTCGATATCTCTAATTATCTGCAGTTTTATAATTCTGAGCATTAACCCGATATTTTGAGGAATACTGAACTAACTTATAAAACTAACTATGCAAGAACAGAATTATTTAGGTCGTCTTTTTTTCCTAGAGTTGCTCGTCTTTGGAATAATTTACCTATATCTATTAGGAAGAGGGAATCACAAGTCAATGTTCAAAAAAGACCTAATACTCTACTGTTTTGCTACTGATAGCAGAGATTTAATGTAATTGTTATTTAATTTCAGTCAGCATTATTTTTGTAACACATAATATTTTACTATATTCGTTTTATAATACTGCCTGTCATTATGTATATTTTATTCATGTACTTGTTTTACATATATTGTTTCTGGTGGCCTTTATCACCAGGGAAGTTCATTCCTGTTGCTAGGTCTTCCAGAAGCTATTTATTTATATGTTTGTATGTACATATATTTATCTGCTGTAAAATTATTAAGTAAAGTAAAGGTCAAACCCTTTGTAACATAACACCTTCATATGCTGAAAGGCGAGAGTCACGTTTCGCGTAATTAAAGTCGGTCGTTATGTAACAGTAGATGACGGCGGTAACTATATCACGTTTCACAAGCAGAACGTTTGCATAAAGATTAAAAAGATAACAAACGGGCAGTCGGACAGTGTGAGTATCCGTGAGTTTTAAAGCGTGGTACCATATCGGAAACCTGATAGCTATAAAGAAGCTAACCATTAACCCCTTGCATTAACCCTAACCCTAATCAGTATTTTCAGTGCTTAGGCCTGTAACCAGTAATTAGTTTGTGTACGCATCACAAGGTATCCAAGGGCGGTTTGAGATATGGAAACAAGTCCTAACCATCTTTTAAATTGTTTCGGGTAATATTTTCTCGCAAAACGTTGTTGCTAAATATTACGTAATGTTTTTGTGAGCGCAAAAGAGTTAAAAAAGCGCGGCTTTAATTTTTTTAAAATTCTTGTTTTTTTTAGTTTTGTCGGTAGGTAGACCCAAACTCCGACTCACTCGGCCAATTGTTGTCACCGGATGATGTCATCATCACCCAATTACAGGCCATTTCTCAGCTCTTTTCGTCATATCCCCCCTCAGGAGCATTTTGTCAAGTTAGCAAATTAACTTCTCGGACAGAACATGACCGTCAGTGAGATATGTTTATTTAGTCAAAATTGGATTAAACTCTGTTGGAGATGCACATCAGGACATTTGCAAGGATAAAGAATGTAACTTAGGACCAGTTGCTGGCTACTAAGGCTGAAATTATCCAGAGTTAAGCTGTATTTTCGTTTTGCGTGCGAAACAGAAGATTTTGTAATCTGGAATTTTTGTTTCTGTTCACTTTTGAAGGGGTTATTCAATGCGCTATAAAGGTATTACGTCTGGCCATGATGGAACACGCTGACCGTGATAAATGTAAGATCGTGTTTACTTCGCTAGAAGCAATGATGGAATTTTCTGGGGAAAAAAAGTTAAAACTTAGTCTTAGTCGTGAAAAACCCTTTTAACATATGTAAATTGATAGTCGTTTACAAGGTCAAGGTATTTTATCCTTAGACATAAACAAAATTCTCCGATTACAAGTAACGCTAGACCCGTCTCATGCAAAGAATGTTTCCATATCTCAAACCGCCCTCTCCCTATTGACGTACACTTGCATGAAATTTCTAAGTTTCTTGACACAGAGACTTAGTTTCTGCTCAACAAATGTTGTCAAAGTGGAAGTCTCTTCAATTTTAAAGAAAAAATCAAATTTGTAGTGACGAGGTGTATTGTACCCGGGGCGCTAGCACGGCAGTCTTTCACCCTAACCACTAGACCACCGAAGAAACGCTACCGGCACAAGGTTTAATTTAAGTACCATATCGAAAACCCGAACGCTATAAAGAAGCTAACCATTTAGACTGCAAAACAGTCGTATTTTTTGCGACGGTCCATATTCGAACGAAAGGTCTGGCGCGAGGATCACGCTAACGGCGCTTCGCGCCTTCCGAAAACGTCCGAAAACGACTGTTTTGCAGTCTACTAACCATTAACCCCTTGCATTAACCCTAACCCTAATCAGTATTTTCAGTGCTTAGGCCTATAATCAGTATTTACTTTGTGTACGCAACACAAGGTATCCAAGGGCGGTTTGAGATATGGAAACAAGTCCTAACCATCTTTTAAATTGTTTCAGGGTAATGTTTTCTTGCAAAACGTTGTTGCTAAATATTACGTAATGTTTTGGTGAGCGCAAGAGTTAAAAAAGCGTGGTTTTAATTTTTTTTAAAATTCTTGTTTTTTTTAGTTTTGTCGGTAGGTAGACCCAAACTCCGACTCACTCGGCCAATTGTTGTCACCGGATGATGTCATCATCAGCCAATTACAGGCCATTCCTCAGCTCTTTTCGTCATATCCCCCCCTCAGGAGCATTTTGTCAAGTTAGCAAATTAACTTCTCGGACAGAACATGGCCGTCAGTGAGAAATGTTTATTTAGTCAAAATTGGGCCAAACTCCGTTGGAGATGCACATCAGGACATTTGCAAGGATAAAGAATGTAACTTAGGACCAGTTGCTGGCTACTAAGGCTGAAATTATCCAGAGTTAAGCTGTATTTTCGTTTTGCGTGCGAAACAGAAGATTTTGTAATCTGGAATTTTTGTTTCTGTTCACTTTCGAAGGGGTTATTCAATGCGCTATAAAGGTATTACGTCTGGCCATGATGGAACACGCTGACGGTGATAAATGTAAGATCGTGTTTACTTCGCTAGAAGCAATGATGGAATTTTCTGGGGGAAAAAAGTTAAAACTTAGCCTTAGTCGTGAAAAACCCTTTTAACATATGTAAATTGATAGTCGTTTACAAGGTCAAGGTATTTTATCCTTAGACATAAACAAAATTCTCCGATTACAAGTAACGCTAGACCCGTCTCATGCAAAGAATGTTTCCATATCTCAAACCGCCCTCTCCCTATTGACGTACACTTGCATGAAATTTCTAAGTTTCTTGACACAGAGACTTAGTTTCTGCTCAACAAATTTTGTCAAAGTGGAAGTCTCTTCAATTTTAAAGGAAAATGATGTTTTTGTGAGCGCAAGAGTTAAAAAAGCGCGGTTTTAATTTTTTTTTAAATTCTTGTTTAAAATATCAATTAAATCCGCATATATCCTGCAAGAGGATTCCATTTCTTTGTATCTCCAATTCTTTTTTCTTTTTCATATCGTGATTTTAGTGTGCATATGAAATGCGTAAGATTTGGATGACCTTCTTAAGTTTTAGCGAGCCATATGTGATATCGTGCTAAGAGAAAGCAGTAATTAATAAGAAGTGCAAATTGGGAGCTATCTGGCCTCAGACTCAAGGCAGTGAGATTTGTCAAAGTATACTCTCTAGGGAGTAAATTTAAGTTTTTCAGCCATTCGATAAGTCTATTCCAAAAGTGAGATGTTTGGCGGCATGACCAAAAAAGATGAATTATTGACTCTAAGGAAGTTTGACAAAAACTGCAATTTCCATCGCCCCTTAGACCTATTCTCAATAAGAACTTATTGGTTGATATACGTCTATGTAGGAATTTAAACTGAAACTCTATCAGTTTAGTGCTTTTTGTGCATTTTTTAGCTAAAAGATAGGCAGCAGCCCAATTTATGTTGTCGTCTATTGGTAGGCCACAATCCTCTAGCCACTTCTTTTGACTTGACTCTGGGGTTAAACTCTTGTTACCAATCAGTATTTTGTATATTAATGTAGTTGCTTTTTTGGCTTCTAGAATTCTTGTTGTAAGTGGCTCCTTTTCGTGGTTGGTGTTCTGCAAATCTTGAAAATTAGAATCGATCCGGAGAGCCTTTACAGCCGATATTAATCCATAGAAGCTGAGAGGGCAAGGGTCTATTTCATACTTACAGCGAAAGTCATTTAACGAGAGAAAGTTGTTGTCAGGTCCTAAAAGATGTTTCACCCGAGTTATTCCCTTAGTGAACCAATTTTGAAAAAAAAAACTGTTTTGTTGGCTATCTTTATTAAGGAGTTGTGCCAAAGTTGTTGGTCTAAAAAGTGATCTTTCGATGCTATTTCGGGTTCAAAGTTTACTTCTGCCCAAATTTCTAATAGCTCTTTTAAAAAGGCGTCCGAAGTTGTTATTAACGATACGGTGTCTCTAACGTTGAGGTTGTAGGAAAAAAGTTTTGACAGGTATATTTTTTGAAGGTTATATCAAAAAAGATTTTCCATTTTCCCTTGTTGTTGTCATCTAAATATTTTTTAATCCATGTGGTTTTGAGGGATTTATTGAAGGAGCTAATATCAACCATTTTTATTCCACCAGCACCGAAGTCGTTAATCATTACCTTCCGTTTTATCTTGTCGCCTTTACCATTCCATAGAAAAGTGTAGAGTAAATCGTTTATTTCGTTTAAAACCTTGTAGTTAGAGCGAAGAGGCGAGAGTAGATAAACTGATTGGGAGACAATTAGTGATTTGATAACAATGTGAGTCGGCGGTATTTCCAGCATCTTAGGAGTTCTTTAACTTTTTCAAGTTTCTCGTTATAGTTTAAAGAGGCAGATTGTTCGGGATGTGTTGAAACCCATAGACCTAGGAATTTAACCTTGTCTTTTGGCCATTTTAGTTCTTTTCCTGGTACCAGAATTTTATCATTTCCAATACTTGCGCCGATCCATAAAGCGTCCGTTTTTTTATCACTGAGTCTGAGGGCAGAGACTTTGCTGAAATCGTCAAGCATTGCAAGGGATGAAAGAAGAGATTCGCGTGAACCGTCTAATATAAGTGTCGTGTCATCGGCATACTGGATTGGCTTAATTTCCACATTATTTACAGAGATTCCCTTTATATTAGTATTTTTCCTTATTGCCGTGGCAAGCACCTCTGCCGATAGGATGAATAAATAAGGTGAGAGCGGGCAGCCTTGCCTTACACCTCTTTGAATCTCAAAAAATTACGGTGAATAGTTGTTAAATATTCAAGACAGAGCAGTAGCGTCTTACCATAAAGTTAATTTGAACACCAATTTTGTGTTGGTTTAGTCTCACTCAACTGCCGACTGCCAGAGTATTTTTCTGAGTCATTTAAAAGAAGACTTTTTTTCCCCTCTTTTTCTTGTTTCTCGTACCTGTTCAATGCCTCGACAAGAATCTTTTGGATCTTCTCTTTAGCCCAATCATAAAAATATCATTCAAATTCTTAAAAATTTTCGTAATTTTTTTTTTGGAGTGATGACGTCGTTGTGCATCTGTCCTCTAATAGATCATAGGCGAGAAACAATCAAACAATAATAACAGCTTTAGATGACCTTCTGCCACCGAAGCGAACTATAGTTACGTTACGTGAGAGGCGTCACAACTATATTATCCCGCTTGTAAGAACTGAGCGTTTTAAGAGAACTTTTATAAATAGATGCTTGTTTTTGTAGTTAGTTGTTAGCTAGATAGTTAGTTAATTAGTTGTCTGACTAACTCAATTATTCCATTGTAACTAAACACGTCTGTTGTTTAGAGTGTTTCCAATAAAGACCTTTGTTGTTGTTATTATTATTATTATTATTATTATTATTATTATTATTATTTTTATTTTTATTATTATTATTAAAGTAAGAGAACAATCTGGGTTAACGTTATTGTATTAAGGTTTATCACTGACATTTTTCATCTCTAACAACATGTACCCTAGCTTATAATGATTGCTAGTGGAGTTAACTGTGCCCATTTTTCATCGGTCAGGAGACTTCCATTGTTGCCAGACTAGAACATTACCTGCAAACTGATAAGACATAGGAGATTGCTCGCGATAAAACAACATTGTGCTTTTGGTCATCGGTATAATGTTTGTTTTTTTCTGTAGTCATACCATATAGAAAAATTGGTATGCCTTATTCCATGGTTTTACATGCAATATGCATCCATACCGTTCCGAGCAAACAGTTAAGTGTCCGCGTGTTTATATTTAAAAGTACCATATAAGGTAGAATAGTTGTTTTAGTATATACGGAAACATTGAGATAATATACACCACAAAAATTAATTGGGATGATTTCTTCACTTGTCACGGATGCAAACCGAAACGTAATTTTTTCCCGA